>RJWH01006418.1:0-55312 GCA_004363575.1 Solenodon paradoxus
CCTCCCCCTCCCTCTCCCTCTTGCTCTTTCACTTTTTATTGGGAAATCATTTCAAACTTACAAAGAAGTAAATCTATGCGTTGTTTTTCTATTGTTAACATTTTGTCTCATTTGCGTTTTCTCTCTTTACATACACACATGAGCACACACACACACCCCACTGTTTTTTCTGCACCAAATGAAGCAGTTGTCTTTGCCGCTGAATATTTTATTGTGTAATCTCTAAGGATCAAATTATTCTCTTGCCCAATCACAGCAATGTTGTCAATATCATACTTGGAGGATGGAGACAACACTTTTATCTAATCCACCAACAACATTCCAGTCTTGACCACAGGCTGTCCTTTGTAGCATTTTCAAATTGAGTACGTTTTTCAGTTGAGAATTAGGTTTTGCATTTAGTTGTCATTTCTCTCTGATCTCCTTTACCGTGACCAATTTTCTCTTTTCTCCTCTCGACATCAATTTCTCTTTCTGGGGGAAATAAAGGGCATCGGGCCTCTCTGGGGATTCAATTCTGGCTTCATTACTTCGGAACTAAGGTTCCCCAATTGAGCTATTTCACACCTCCCTGAGTCTCAATCTTCTCATTTGCTGAAGATAGTAGTAATAAAATGCAGCGAGAATGCAAAGAAATCATACATGACTATCTAGGGCATCTAATAAGGAACCTAGAATCTAGTAAATGATCAATGCATTCGATTAATGTAATTAATGTCATGTAACTAAAACGTAGCTACATTCATGTGACATGATGCAATGCAATGTCCTTAGTTCTGTCTCTGCCACATCCTGGCTGTGTGACCTGAAGGAAATTGCTTTGCTCTCAGAGACCCAGTGTTCTGGACTAACAGAATGGGATTTTTAATATTTTCCACCTCGGGTTGGAGAGCAACACAGGGGAGACATCTAGCTCAAGGCTGGCAAGTAGAGGCGTTCAGTTCATCCCGATTCTTTCCCCTGACAAAGGCCAACTAGACTCTATTGACAGGGAAGACTTGCCTCGTTTCCCCTGCACACCCTTTTTGGAAGAATGCTCAAAGGGAGGTCCAGATTTGATGGAAATCAACTTCAGGATCAAAGGGGCAAAGTCCTTCTGGCAGGTGTTCTTCTGGGAGAAGCTGATCCCCACCGCTGACCACTGACCGCTGTGGAAAGGAGAAACTGGAGAACTGGAGAACTCGCGCTCCCTGCCACCCGCCCCCCCCCCCCGCCCCGCCCCCCCAAGTTGGTTTCCACCCAGTGTATTTTGGATAATCTTTACTCTGTTGGTCAAACAAAGTGCCGTGGTGGGTGTGGTGGGTGTGGAGGGGATTTGGAGTGTGTAGGTGGAACTGACCAAGTCACTGATTCATTGTTGATTGAAATTGGAGTCCAAGGATCCCTGTGACCTTCGTGTCATCAAGGAAACTCTGATGTGGCTAACACCCAAAGAGACCTCTCTAAGGCCGGCCCCCCGCCCTCCTGGAATGAGTCCCTTGTGGCTGCCTTCTTCCAGGAAGTCAAATCTCGGTTGAATGTCATCTCCTCCAGAGAGCCCTTTCTGGCCTCTCTGGTGGTGGCCTCTCCCAATACCAGGCGCCATGTTTTATTATTTTCTTGGCACTTAGCAGGATCTGATAGCTGGTCTTGTTTATCTGTTTACTTGATTTTTATCTACAACCCCCCAGCCCCAATTATAATGTAAGCCCTAGATATTGGGAAACATGGCCTGTGTCACTCTCCATTGAATCCCTTGTCCGTGACACGGTGGTCGCCAATGGCATTCCTCACTGATATTTGTTGCTTGGAGAAATCATTCCTTTCCCACTCTGACCCCCTGTGATGAGGGTCCAGTGAAGGCAAACCAATGAGGCTCACCATACCTTGGGCTCGGTCATGACTTTGAAAGCACAGCATATATACTCAAGAGAGTACCTGATAGGTGGGTGGACTGAGTTATGGGAGTCAGAGCGTTGATCCTGGGAACAAGGAGACTAGTTGGGATGGAATTTTCTCCTTTCCTTCTTGAATCTAAGTCAGGTTTCATGATCCCTTCAGCCCACCCTGCATGCAGAAATGCTGGGGACAGTCAAGAGCTCACTCCCAAACCCTTGTTTCAAACATGGTGGACCTTCTCTGTCCAAATGAGCTATAATAAAAAAAACATTAATTTGTGGATGAAATAAGGTAACTAACTGGTTGCTAAAAGACATGAAATTACGAAGCAGCTAGGACTGTTACAGGGTTTGCTGGTCTGAAAATAGCGTGACCATCACACCTTCAAGCCTTCATGGATAACACACAGGATTTGGAATCAGGACTGGGTGTTTGAATCCCAGTCAAGTTACATGATTTCTGTGTGACTGATGCAAGTGCTTCTTCTCTCTTGAGCAACTTTCTGTGAGTAGGAATGGTCATGCCCACCTCCCCTGCAAGGATTGAGGGAGCCACCTGCATTGGGTACCCAGGACAGGCCACATCCAAGCTTTCCTGCCAGGTGGTCAGACAGGTTAGAGTCAAGTTCTAGATCAAGGGCTCCAGAATCAAACAGACCTGAATCTGTATCTCAACTCTCCTGATAAGCTGGGTGACCTTGGGGGAAATCACTCTACTTCTCTCAAGCCTCTATTTCCCTACCTGCAAAGTGGCTTTCATAATATTCGCATGTGTCTTAGGTTACTGTTGGGAGAATCAGCTAGAATATATTTGGTACATCAAATGCCCCTCAGGTAATTATAACTGATGAAAGCCTTGCACATTTAGCTCCTTCTTAGTCAGAAAGCACAGGATCACTATGACCAGATCTAATATGATAACCCAACCCCTAAATAAAATAACAGATTTATTCTTCAAGAAAATCCATGGAAATAACTGGTCTCATTAGTTGCCAATAGTCTGTACAGCAAAAGCATTGATTGGAATGATCTTTTTCTTTGGGTACGGGAGGCCTCTTCCTCCGGATGCATCGATACGGTTGGTTTATTTGTGGGCAGAATTCGGTGCACCTGGCTCAGAGAAGCAGACTAGCAGTGACCTTCTATAACTCAGCTCCACGGCTTTGTTTGCGAGAACACAGACACATGCACACTAGTGGCGCCCGACAACCTGTGTTCCGACATCATATACAGGCATATTTTGCTCCGAAACATGTCCTGTTAGTTGTTGAAACTTTTTTTTTGCATTCCCTGAAACAAATGACACTCTGGTGTATTTTCTTTTGGGGGGCAGTAAATAAAAGTCTTTTCTGTTGATAATGATAATATTCTATTCTACAATCTATTTGCATGTCTCTATGCTGTGGATTTTACTGCTTGGTATAAATCTCCAGGCGGAGGGGCGTTAAGCGTCACTTGGGGAGAAACAGTGCCTTTTATCACAGGACCAGATGGTGATGTGCACACGATGTCACCAGCGGAGATTGTTTTTTGTCCAGATGGGCAGGGGACAAGGTAGCAGGAAAGGATGATGTGAACGCCGGTGCAGGTTTGGGCGCGTACGCGTGAAGCCTGGAAGGATTTTCTTTGGTTCGACCATCAAAATGGACTTCCAGGAAAGAGCTGATCCGACCACACGTCTCTTTCAGGTGCTGCAGGTGGCGTCGGTCCTGCCCAGTCAGGTACCCGGGAGAACGATTCATGCCTCTTTCAGCTCTGGCCAGAGCTGCGGCCCACATGCAGGGCAGAAAACGGACAGGAGAACAGAGAAGCATCTCTGGGGCCTGCAGAGCAGTATGTCTCTCACCATCTTCCTGTGGGTCTTCTGAAACCTCAAGACAGGAGCGTCCTCTCCCAGCAGGCAAGTCAGTAGATGCCCAGATCACCCGCCACATTTAATTCTAACTTGATGGTCCTCGGAGCACCGAGAGCCATGCATTGTGCTAAATATGTTCTGATGTAACTTCCAACATTCCCCTGAGGTAGGGGCTACTATTATCCCCATTCTTCAGATGGGAAAAATGAGGCGACAGCTGGTAACTTGCAGAGTTCAACCTCGGGGCAGACTGGTCCCAGCTCTAGCTATCTGCAGCGGGAGAAAAGATGCTGCCTTCATTGGCCTTGAGAAACCATCAAGGGTGGGCACCAAAAAAACCACTCCCCTATCAGGAATAGAAATAGAAAGAATGAGCAGCAGATTCAATGGGATCCTATGTCTGTTGGGTTATAGTGTTCAAAAAATCTTTCTACTTCGATCAGGATTTTCTTTTTGTCTTCTAGTGAAGTCTTCTAGGTGTAGGAAGTTGGGCAGATTTATCTAAGCATCTCATTCTATAGTGAAAAGTTGGATTCTAACTTCCCTCCCCAATCTCTTGGGAGAAGGACGAGTCTCTGTCTTGGTTCATTTGGAAGGACACTCTAGGTGGTGTTTCTGGGTTCCTGGCCTGCTTAGGTTAGACAAATGGGTCATCTAAGTATCCAACTTGTAATGGAAAAGTTCTGTGGCATGGATTATTAAAGCCAGAGGATGCTTATGTAATTGAATTCCAAGCACATTTACCTTTTTTGAGTCTAAGTAAGATTCAGTCAGTTAGAAGAGGTAGATGGAAAGGAATTAATAAATGATTTCTTTTCTTTTTTGCCTTTTAACTTGGTCTGGGACTCATTTGAATGCCTGTTTTCAAATTGAGCTTTTAAGGATGGCATTTGTAAATGAAATTGCCGCTTTTATTTTCGAGGTAATTGAATCTCATTTTTCATTTCCCATTTCCCTCTAGAAAAAATCAAAATATTTTTAGAAGTTCACTTCTCAGTGGGAGGTTTTATAAGGGGGGACTTCAGTATCATAAGAGACGGGTGCGTCAAGGGCCTTTAGAGCAGGGGTGATCAGGCCTGTCCTCTGCAGATAAACCGACCTCACCAGCCAGCCTAGGAGAACATTTTGGTATCACTGTGTTTTCACTGGAAACACCAGAGGAATGTGCACACTCATCCTTGGGTTGGGGCTTGGGTGAAAAGTGCTGGAATTCTGGCCAATTATGTCATCCATGGAGCAACTGAGGGGCAGAACTAGTCAGTCAAAGCCTAGAGCCCGGTGTTAATTGACTTAACCCCACGTCTTCCAAAGTATTGAACAAATGAGGCTTGATTTCAGCTGGAACTTGCACGGGACTTTAACCTCGAATCACATTGTGACATGAGATTCTCTTTCCAACTCTCTTTTAACCTCTCGGATGACATCACATCTCGGTTTGGGTCTATGTCTTGAACCTGAGCTCATCTGTTTCTGTGTGTCATGAAACAATGACCAAGTCTGTGCCTGAGATCTTCAGAAGCTTACCATGCCTGGTTGGGATTTAATCACCCTGCTCTATTTTTCATGGTTTTATTTTGTAGGATCCCCTTTGATGGCGGTGTTAAAGATAGGACATAGAGTTCCCTGCTCAGAGACACGGGTTTCAGATGGTTTTCGGGGCAACGATTAGGTTTGGGATATGACCAAACACCTGAGCCGCCTAGGAGCCTGAAATGTGGGAAATAAAGGAGGTTGAGTCCCCCACACTCTGGGATATTTGCCACTGCCTATGGGGAGGCTGAGCTCTAACAGAGGGAGACTCCCTGCTGGACTCAGCTCCTTTGGAACCTTCCCTCTGTGTGCTCAACCTCCCTGAGCTTCGGTTTTCTCGTCTGTAAAGCGAGTTGGAGGAAAACAGACGAAGCTCATTTCCTATGATGTGGTGGGTGGGCCCCGCGGTGGGTACCCTCGAGAGGTAAAACAACAGAGACCCACATCCCTGAGCTCTGGAAAGTGCAGGTCCCCCACCTTTGGGTAGGTGTCTGCTGTTTTCTCAATGTCCAGGCTCCCAACATGTTTCTAGGTGTGTGTGTGTGTGTGTGTGTGTGTGTGTGTGTGTGTGTGTGTGTGTGTGTGTGTGTGTGATGCAGCTTGGTGAAGAAATATGCTCCTGCAGTCAGAGAAGCGAGCAAACCCCTTGGGCTGGGATGGCTTAGCAGTATGAAGGCACATTTTTGTGCATAAACTGGCTTCCCCCTTCTTAGGCTGCAAAATCTTTGGCAATCGGAAACAGGCTCCGAATGAAGCTTAATTAAAATTCACTCTTAATTAGGGCCATTACTTAAAATCAACTCCACGTAATGAAGCTGTGTAATCATAATGAAGGCCCAGAAATGGAATTAGGAAGCACAGAATGTGAAAACCAAAGCCAGAGGGGGCCCCTTGCCAGTGGGGACCGTGGCAGGACCTCTGGCATGAAGAGGATGTGCAGAGACTCAGGGCTAGGCAGAGCTCTGATGAGCACCTGGGCAGCCACGGGAGGCGACACCTGGGTGGCCTTTTGCATCAAAGGAGGGACTGCTTTGGGCAGAGCGTCAGGAGGTAGAGAGGCCTCTTGGGGAGGTGGCTCCAGGCTGTGTCCCTAAGTGGCGTGTGTTGAGGGTAAGTCTGCTGGCCGGACTGTTTCCCAGAGGTGAAATCAGAGTCCAGGGCTTGAACCCTGGACCGGCTGCTTCCCAAACAAGGACATGTCTAAAGATTATCTTCAACCTCACACGGGGCTCTCTTCCTGGGATTTCACGGCAGTGAAGTCAGGGTCAATGCCTTCTGCTCCTGACACCCGAGGGGCATGCATGAGCCTCAGGGTACAGGGATCGGTGTCCCTGATGTGGTTTTGGTCTTTTTTTGTTTAGATAATTTTTTTAAGAAAGGGAGGGAGGGAAGGAGGAAGGAAGAAACATCTTTATTTAATTGCTGATTTGGTTTTTAAAACCCAAGCCAGGGTCACAAATGCTGGTCCTTGGGCTTTACATGGACCGCACACTAGTGTCTCAGCTGCCTGAGCCACAAGAATATGACCCTGTTTGTCTGTTTGTTTTTTTTAACATTTTAACAGATTGTCTTTATTTTTGAAATAACATAGTATTTCAGGCAGGAAATGAAGGCAAGTGTGCAGGCAGGCAGAGAGAGAGGAGGAAGAAGGATTCATCCATATATTTAGTTGTTCGAGGTACTTTACCTGGTCCCAGGCCTTGAACCTGGGTCCTTGGACTTTTACTTGGGCTGCGCCATATGGAGCTGTGGACTTACCCTCTGAACCACCAAACACATCTTGTTTAGTTTCTCATGGAAGAAGCAACAGTGGTAAAGGGACATGTGACCATCCCCTGCTTCTATACTGATCAGCATGTGAAGACGAGAAGTGAAATGATTTGGGAGTGAACTGATCAGAGTTTGAATTCAGGATGTGTCCCTGAGTGCCAAGTGGTCTAGATCACTTTTCGGTGTCTTCCTCTGTCATGTGAAATAATTATACTTGCAGATCTTTCAAAGGTTGTTCGAGAATTAGACATCCAAAGCTCTTACAACACAATGCCTGACAAATACTAATTTTATATTGAGAACTTGTTTACCTACTTACATGCTTACTTGCTAAGCTCTGTTCTGTCTTTCTTTAAAAATTTTATTTTTACAATTACCCTGTGCTAGGTATTATCATTTTCTCTAGCATATAGATGAGCTGGAGGCTCAGAGAGGTTAAGTAACTTGCTGCTGGTCACATAGCAAGTAAGTGGCAAATAGTAATAGCTGCACACATGACAGTTCTTAGGATAAAGGCGCTGTCTGTCTACTGTTTGGTTAGGGTCAGGGTTAGCGAGACCTACAGCTCACACCTGTCCCCAGAAAAGTCACTCACTCATGTTTATCCCTAGATCCCAAGTCTAGGCTTCTAACACTGTCTGACAAGCCTAAATATTTGGGTTTAGACAGATCAGGGTTATTAGGTGCTGATTCCAGAGCTGTGGGTGGGAAGAGGGAAGAGAAAGCAAAAAAGAGTTCCATCCCATGTCCATGTTTTATTTAGCATTTCTGTTTTCCTTGCTCAGCAGACCCTGGGAATTAATTACACTCAGGGGCAGTAAGGGAAAAACTAGGCAGCTGTGTCTCTCCTTGAGTCCCCAGTGTTTGAGGGAACACACATACCTCTGTACCAGAAATATGAGAGCCACCTGTGGGCCTGGCAGTGCCCAGGCTCTGCCTACACATGAGCTCACTTAGCTTTCATGAAAGCTCCACAAGTCAGGTATGACTGTTCCCATTTTGCAGAGGGGAAAGCAGAGGCAGAGAGGCGCTGGCTCCCTGACCAGTCTGATGGGCACCCTTTGATGCTCAAAGGGGGTTTTCAGTTCACTCCATCAAACAGCAGGCAGCTTGAGAGGTTTGCATCCTGGGAGAGCTCCCAGATTCTGTCCCTGCTCACAGCCAAGTCAGACCCGGAAGAAGGAGCTCTCTGCACCCCAATCTAGAGCTAAATTTGCCTTTAGTGCTGAACAGGTGCTATGGCTGTTTCCCAAACAGCCTCAGGCCCATGCAGTGCGCCCCCTCAGTAGCATTCACGCCCCTTGCGTGTCTCCAGCGGTGGGGACATCGCTCCTTACTGAGTTAGCCCTTCACTTTGGGATGACGGCGTGAGAATAGGAGGGAATTGTGCTCCTGGCCTCATATTCCTGAAGGCCTCTAATAACCAGATATTGTCTCTAAATGACTTATTTACATAGGCAGTATGTTCAAAAGTGTTCGTCTGTTAAATGCAATTTCAATTTTTAAATTACCAGATTTTTTAAATGTGCTAGGATTTTCTTCTTTTTCTTTTTCTTTTTTTTTTTTTTTTTTTTTTTTATATAATAGGAATCTGCATTGAAAAACAAAATGGGACATAGCCTGGTCCACTGTTAATGTCTAGCAGACCTTGACAGTGATCAAGGACATTCCTTTTTAAAAATAAGCTAATTTTTTGAAGGAACATTCTATCATAATATGATGTAGGTGGAAGCTTTGCCTCCGTGTAGATCAACAGCTGTAATGAAAACCCACTATTCCAGCTCTTCCTTCATCCAACTTGACTCTGCCCAATTTCTCTGTCCCGCCTTCCTTCCTGAAACTATTCATTTGATTTATGGAGCGAAAGTCTAATGGGGTTCGTTCGTTTGTTTGGTTTCTCTATCTACCGCATATGAGTGAGATCATCTGATGGCTGTCTTGCTCCTTCTGGCTGATCCCTCTCAGCGTAATTCCCTCTAGGTCCTTCCATGTGCTGCCAATGGAGAGATGTCATCTTTTCTGGTAACCGAGGGCATTCCAGGGTGTCTAGACCACATCTTCTTTATCTACCCGTGTGTCGAGGGGCACTTGGGTTGTTTCCAGCTCTCAGCTATTGTCACGAATGAGAGAAGCTCCTTGTGGGGATGAACAGGCTGGAAGGTGCACATTTGTCGTATTTCTGCACCCGTGGACGGTGCAGGGCTCTCGGTGCAGTTGTGTCCTGGCTGTGCTTCACATAGAGTGGGGCGGTCTCGTCCTGATAAGGAAAGACTCAAGAGTACAAACCACTAACTGCATGCCAGCTGTTGAGGAGAGGAAAAACAGTGGGGGTGCTTTCTAAGGGGAGGCTGGTGGCCAGCTCCCAGTTCCCAGAGCCCCAGAGACCCTTCTCCACAGGCGGCACTTCCAAGCATGTGCCAAGCCTCCCCATTGCAGGCACCTTCTCTAGAGGTGAAAGCCTCTATCTGGTTGCCCTGAGGCACACCCCAATCCCAGAGGGCACCCCCAGAGTGATGCCACATCAGGGGGCCGAGCCCCATATGGCAAAGGGACAGCTTATAGGATGTCACGGACACGGACTTATGGGGAGGCCGCCGTACCTCTCCCAACTGTGACCTCTTTGTCCTTTAGCTCGGAACATTGGCCTCTATTTACACTAAATAGACCCAGTGCCATCTGTATTTTGGGCAAACCAAGCTGAAGGTCCCCCCCACCACCCCCAGCCAGTCTGGGCAGGTAGCAGTCCCAGCGGTGGTCACACAGATGTTTCTGCCCTGCCTGCAAAGTTTAGTAAACATCTTATCTCCCGCAATGCACGTGAGGCAATGTGTGTGAAAGATCACTCTGTCCCTTCCCAGCAGGTTGTGGGTGCCGTGTGACTAACCCGTGCTCAAGGGCGGACTCCTCTCAGCCACCTTACCCTCTGCCACCCCGTTTCCTTCTCTTGCTCCCCTTGTCTGGGTAGAGAACGACACTGAAGTCTGGAGGAGCGAACAAGACTCCTCATCGACCTTTCCATTGGCCTTCTGGTCTCCACCTTCCATGACACGTTGTCCCCTTGGGAAGTGTTGTAGGCCTTTTGCATCTGAGGAAAGTGAGGCAGAGAGAAATAACACTGCTTGGCTAAAGTTACAAAGCTTGTTGGTGACTGGTCTAGGGGCCTAGGAGTCTATCTCCTAAAATCCCCACTGAACTGTTTTATCTGGGACAACCATTCATTCAGAGATTCCTGAGTTTGAACATGGAGGGATGGATGAGTGGATGGATGGATGGATGGGTTGTCGATGGATAAATGGGTGAATGGATGGGTAGATGGGTGTTAGATGGGTGGATGTGCGAATGAATGGGAGGATGGTAGATGGATGGATGGATGGATGGATGGGAGGATGGATGGGTGGATGAATGGATAGATGGAAGAATGGATGGCTATATAGAGAGATGGAAAAACGATAGCTAAAATCAATACAGATGATTATGTCAGTATAGACAGTTCTTGATACATAAAGTATGAACACTAGTTTCCTCTGGAAAGGGAATGCAGAATCTGAGTGAGAAAGACAACTTTATGTTTTTCTCCCTTTCTCCTGAACTGCTGGAATGCTTTTCATGTGCACCTATTAGTTTTAGAGGTATTTCCTTTTCTGCTTTTTTCCCCCTCTCTTTCCCTGTGTCTGTCCACAGGGGAGATCAGAAGCCAACACCCTAGAAAAACTGTAGGAGATCCTGGAGGAACCCATAAAGTCATCTCCTTCTCAAAACCTGCTCCTCAGATGGATCAAATCCATCAGCTGTCTCACGTCCATGAGGGTTCAAGCTTAGACTGAAAAGAACAAGAGATGGAGGTGAGTGACAGTTGGTCCTTGGAGTCGCAGAGTCCACACGACTTTCCCACGAGCTCTACCCCTGATTCAGTGACTAGAGAGCCATTTGAAAGGTCACGGTGGAGATGTGTCTTTCCTGAGTGCTTATAAATGGGGCTGATGGAAAATCACCAACAGACCCCAAACCTGGAACTGGTTAAATGATTTTTCAGTTCAGCCATACAATGGAATTTCATGCAGTCATTAAGAATAAGTCACAAACCCTAGACTTTCCATATTCAGTGTTAGGTTAAAAACATTACACCAGCCCCCCTGTCCTCTGCTGTCTGGATCCATCGTGGCAGGGAGGATCCAGAGGGAGGACCTCTGTCAGGTCTGGGCCACCATCTCCAATTAAGGCTCCACAGAATGAAAGAAGTCAAGTCAAGTCAAAGTGTGTCAAAGGTGTTAACAAGGATAGCTATCGCTTGGTTGTGATATTTTGAGCAACTTGCATTTTTTCCAGGTTTTTTTTCCCATTTTCAGCATGCATATATGCTTTTTTTTTTAATTGTAAAAATAAAGATTTGGCATGTCTTGGTTGGGTAGTGGTTGGGTCTGCCACCTATGGCTGAGTGGGGTCTGCATGCATCCTGGGGACTAGGGTTTTTATCCCAGGAAGAAGCAACCAAGACGAACAGCAAAAGAAAAGTAAAAATGAAGAAAAGCTACTTCCTTCTCTCTCGTCCTGCCTGCATCTTTCCTTTACAAAAACGTAAAGATTTATAAAGAATAATCTCTTAGATTAAGAGCATTAACAAAAGTCTCTGCACAGGAGATTGGAAGGCAGTAAGACATAAGAATATCTTTGGGTAATAAGATCAGAAATTATTTTTTTCCTCATCTCTATAGCTTTCTGGATTTTTTGCATTTCATACTGACTTTTACAATGACATTCATATATTTATTTTAAAGGAAAGGTGCAGGCAGGGATTCAGGTGAATAGGCAAGCAGCAGGTAGAAAGAGAGAGGAGAAAAAAGCCTTTATTTATTTTATTCAGCTTTGCATCCTGACTGTTCCCACTGGCCCTGAGCTGTGAACTTGGGTCCTTGGGGTAAATGTGGACTACACCAGCCAGAGGCAGCAGACTTACCCACTAGGCCACCAGGGCACACCTGGTGTATTCATATTTAAGATGATTTGGAAAAAAATAGATGGAGAGGGAGAGAAGGATTAGGCTTCTAAAAGCCAGAGCTTCCTTCTTTCCAAAGCCCATTCTTGTCAATTGGTTGTTATTTCATGTGCAAATCACAGACAGAAGGGACACAAAAATGAAGGAGATGCAATTTCTTTAATCAGAAAATGACAGTCCAGTTGACAAGGTAAGACCCTTCATGATACAAGACGCCAGGTCTTATTCTAGAAGCTCGACTATCAAGAATAATAATCACAATAACACGACAATATGGTAGAGGGTTTGACGACTCCAGCTTTTAAACCAACTCATCTCCATGTCTTAACCATGTTGGGTCTAGGTCCCAGTTTCCCTTTCTGCAAATGTAACCCACCGCATGAGGTCACCATGAAGATGAAATGGAGCCCGTAGATAAAGGCCTGGATGGGGAACTTTGCAAAGAGTTTATCCTCAACATGCATCACTGTTGTCATTATCTTGTCTCTTCATACCAGTCCTATTTTTAAGTGGGGCCTCAGGTGAGACAGAGCAGGGACCTGAATCCTCATATCTACTCTCAAAGCCGTGGTCTTACCCCAATCAGCTGTTACAATTGGCCTCTACCCCTCATTTCTTCTATACCTCATCCTATGGTCTCGCCCAGAAGAAAATCTAAATTTTTAATGAAAAACATCACAGGAGAATAGAATCTGTTTCAAAGAACATCATAGGACTCTCCCTTAAAGCAGGTTCTTGCGATGTCCGCCATCTTGCATTCTGTGTCAGGTACAGGAGACTCCTTCAGTCTGCCCTTCAGTTTTCCCCTTGCTGTGGGTGAGACAGAGGCCATTGGTTTGTTCAGGCTGGAGAAAGAAAGTCTTGAGAGCAAGAGGAAGCATAGGGAGGGACCAGTGGGTCTGGGAGAGTCCCCCAGGAGCCTTGGTGATGAAAGCGAAGAGATGCGCACCCATTTCCATGGTCCAAGGTTAAAAGTCTGGGTGACCTGAGACAAAAGCAATGGAGCTTCAGCAAGGAGAAGGAAAATCAAAGCAGAGGGAGAACTTCGTTTTTGGAGTTCTACCTCATTCAGAAACTTCTATATTGATGGCTTCTCCTGGGTTCACTGTCTTCTTCAGAGAACTATGTAAACACAACTACATCTCTGCTGCTTCATTCCTTCCTATTCTGTTCACCCAGCTCTCCGCTCAGCCTGAGGCGTGCAGACAAGATCTCTGAGCATTGGGGGCTGTACGCTGGGATGACGGCTGGTGATGAGTGTCGCCCTGGAGGACAGTACAGCATGGTGGTGGCTAATGGGGCAAGGTGGTAGAAATGACTTCCCAGAGGAACAGGTGCTGAGCGGGGTCTTCAAGGACATGTGTGTGTCCCCAGTACATCGCGAGAGGAAGGTGATTCCGGGCAGGGGCGCGAGCATGAAGGGGGTACCTGCTAAGTGCCTGGGTCTGCAGCATCCAGTCACAGGTGTGCTTGGAGAGACCTGGGCAACCAGACAGGAGCAGCCGCTGGAGGGGGATCAGTCATGAGGGTAGTGCAAAGGGAAGAGGCTGATCTGACTTGGCACTGGCATGGGTAATAAGGAGCATCAGCATCGAACACCCTCAGTGTGGGGAAAAGACATGCTCAATGGATCGTTTACCAGATGACCTTGGGAAAGCAGATCTCTCAGTGCCAAGGACCTTGATCATTCATTCATTCCTGTGTTCACTTGTTCAGAGCACTTCTTGTGTATCTGTTAAATTCAGTGCTGTGGAAGTTTCCAGGGAGGCGACACAAATTGATAAGATCGTTACTGAACCTCTGGTTCCTGTGTGGTGGTGCCGAATAAAAAATGAACACGAGACTCAGGACGAGGGTAAGGGTCTATTTATATTCTGCAGAAAATGGAGATGGGGAGACCTAGTGTCAAATCCAGTCTCCCAAGTGAAAGCAGACAGGGGTCTGTAAGGGGGAGTCTGAGCTTGGAGCCGTGTGATAAAGGAGCGTCCTCCCCACAGGTGGCCCTCTGGTCACCTCCAGCTTCAAGGTCAGCCCCAGAGCTCAGGACCCAGATCCCAGGGAACGACTGACGTGTGCTGTGAGGGGTCACTGGTCTGTCCTTGGTTTCTCCAGATTCGAGACACACTTGCCCCAACATCCTGAGTCAGTCTGACCTACATGCTGTTTGGAGACCCAGCAAGAGAAACAGAAAACAGTAGACTATTAATGCCTAATAGCCGGGCCGTCAGGGACAAAACTAAGCTCAGATGTCATACCTTAGTGGGCTACAAAAACGTTGCTAGTCTTACTAGGGGCTGCTGCTGTGTGAAGACTTGGTCTAATCAGGACTCAGATAGACAGATGGGCCCTCACTGCACCGTGTTAGTAGCTGGTCACAGCTACTAACGCACGTTAGGGGACTTCTGTTTCGTCTAGGAAAAGTGTAAATTCTTGTCCTGTGTGGGCTGCCCTGCCGGCCTCCTGAGACCATGTTTTCTCCTTCACCTTCCGGTCCAACCCCTCATTGTCCTTCTTTTAATGATTCTCACTGGATTGCCTTTAACCACAGGCCCTTAGTACATGCTGTTGTCAGGTGTCTCCCCTGGTTCATATCCGTTTCTCTTTGTAAGATCAGGGCAATGTTGCCTAATCAGCCTTGTCCTTACTGTATACTTTTCTAAGCCACTTAACAGCCTTCATAACTCTCAACTCATTTACAATGATTGTGCATTTATTTACCTAATCACTTTATTAATATCTCTATTCTCCACCGGACTGCCAACTCCATGAGCATGAGGACTGTGCCATTTAAAAACTCAACTTTACTCAGGCATCACATATGCATAACAAACACACTTAAGTCCACCAGCGTAGCCCACATATATCCCAAGGACCCAGGTTTGAGATCCGGGGCCGGGAGAACAACCAAGTTGAACAAGTAAAGTTCTCCTTCCTGTCTTTTCTACATGATGTCTCTGCTCACCTTCATTCATTCCTGCCTGCACCTTTCCTTCAAAAACAACAAAAAACAAAACACCCATTTTACACACGTTGTTGATAAGACAGGAGCGCTGATACATGATGCGTGATCCAGAAATGTACGTGCTGGTGTGACGATCCCTATAGGGAGCGTTTCCACCATCCACAAAAGTTCCTCTGTGCTTCATCCGGTCAATCTGCCCCCAGCCCCAGCGACTCCAGCCCTGCTTCCTGCCTATGGATTCATTTTTCCTAGCATTTCCTAGAAAGCAACTCACAGTAAACATTCTTTTGAGCCTGACCACTCAACATCATATTTTTGAGACACATCCCTGTGGAACGTTTCAGTAGTTTATTCCTTTTCTTTGTGGAATGATACTAATCTCCGACAGTTCGCACCTGTGTCTCTCAGGTGAGCCATCAGCTCTAAGAGGACAGGGCCTGGTCTTCTGGTGTCTCTGATATCATCAGGGCACTGAAAGTACCCGTGACAGTCACCACCACTGAGTGTCCATCGCCTGTCAGGGGTTATGCAGGGCAGGCACTCCCAGCCTCTACTCAGTGGTTCCTCCCACCGACCCTTGAGGGTCAGCACTATTACTCTCTCCATGTCTCAAGGGCAGGGGCCGGAGCTCAGGGAAGCCATGGTGCTAGGAAATAGCAGAGGTGGGAAATCAGAGCTTCTGAGCTGTGCGGTGAAGGCTGTGCAAGTCACAGAGCTAGAAGAATAGCCACTCAGCAGCTTGCACCCACAGCCTCTGAGAAAGGGGCCTCCTCCATCTGAGGACCTTTCCAGGGTCTGAGGGAGCCATGGAGGGTGAACGTGAGAGAACCTCAGTCATTCTGGGGGTCCTGGAGCACACAGGGTCCCTCAACCTTGTGCCTGGTGACCAGTCACACACTGAGGACTCAGGTCTCTCTGCAGCAGGTGGTTGGCTCAGATGACCCATCAGACAAGACCATAGTGTCCCAGCATCTTCCACTGCATGGCTGTGTGAGCTTGAGCAAGAGGTTCATCTATTCCGGCCTCACTTTTCTCACCTGTAAAATGGGCCAATGCAACTAACCTCTGCATTTCTTCAGATGATTCAGTGAGAGATGCTGCCTAGGCCACGGAGACCTGTTGGTGCTTAATCATTGAGAGCGTCCATTCTTGCTGCTTGACAGGTGGATCTCCGAAGAGTCCCCTTTGGCCATAAACCTGAAATATTCTATTTCCACTGCACCCAGAGCACAGTAGGATGGGGCTGTGGTTCTGGCACCCGCCTCCAGGTCCGAAACAGCCTTTCGTGGGTCACACCCTCCTTCACAATCTGGGCAGACATCCAGGCCTTCCCTGCGAGGGCCCTGGGGCCGCAAGGTGACCTGGAGAAGTTGAGAAGCCAATCAATTCACGGTTACGGAGAACTGAGAAAAGGTGAAGGGAGGGTCGAGGAAGGCACTGGTGATGGTGGGGGTTAAACTGAACTCACGGGAGGCAGGACATGTGGCGGGTCTGATGTCTCACAGGCTGGAGGCCTGGCTCAGCCTTCATTGTCTGCAAGTTTGAGCACATCACCCACACGTCACCCGTCGAGTGGAGCGGTAACGCTTTTTCCTACAGAAGTGTGTTCAGAGAGGATTTAATGAGGTGGTCCACGTGTCTGGCTCGTGACAACTGCTTGATAAGACTGAGCCATAATGGTAATAATAGTGATCATCTACTTTTTGCACAGGTCATCTGGGGTTATTGTCATTACTCCCATTTCACAGATAGGTAAGTTGAGGGCTAGCATCATGATTCCTATTTTACAGGTAGGTAAGTTCATTAAAGGGGAGTGGCAAAAACCACTCCATGTGTAGACCCCGTTTACTTGCACCCTGTGGGAACCACCCTGTGGCTAAGCTTTGAGCAGGAGCAGAGCCAAGAGGTCTCTAGACCTCCCTCACCCCCTGAGGCCCTCTGTCCCTCTGTCCCAGACGTTTCCAGCCCTTTCAAACACCCACAGAGCTCAGGAGCAGAAGTAGCAGGGACCCGCCTGTAGGGGGCAGCCTGAGCCTGTGAACCCCACTGCTGGTGGAAGGGCTGGAACTTGGGGAGCATCCTAGAGGCAATCTGGGGACTGGGAAGGCGGCTGACCTAGACCTGTTGGGCCCTGACCGCCTGCATGAGAGGCCAGAATCAGGGCTGGTGCTGCAAGAGAGGCCTGGGCTGCTCCTGAAATCCGCTCTTCCCAGCCAGACATTTCCACTCTCTTCAGTAAAAAGGGATTGTACTGGTCCAGGAGCTGTTGAGGATTAAATGTGACCCCGTCAAGGGAGTGTCTTCAGCCTGCATGTGGATCCGTGGCTTCTGTTGAAGGAACTGGCTCACCACGTGGTTCCAGGGCCCCTGAGGGCCAGATTCCTGGGCACTCACAGGCCTCCAGCTTTGTCAACTTTGGAGGGGGTCCTGGTCAGCTCACATGTCAGCGTCTGCTCTGTGATGAGAACAGAAAAGCAGATAGACCATGGGAAGGGAAGATACAGCCCTTTATGATCACCCCTTGCCAGGCCTGGAGTTAACTGCTCTATCAATTGTATTCCTAGCTTTCTTCCCCTTCTCAATAGGCCTCTATCTGTGCTTGCAGATGATGACCAGCAATGAGACTCAGGGGTGGAGCAACTTTCCCAGGACAGCACATACGTGGTTCTGACCAGGGCGCTTTCCCTCTCCAGGTGGCCGGGTGTGGAGGTGGAGAAACAGCACAGGCCATGCCCAGGTCAGGTCCCAGGAGACGAGCCTGGGTGCATAGAAGGGAGGCCTTCATGGACCCTGCACCAGGGAGTTTTGCGTCCATCAACCACTGAACACAAGTTTCGTTTTGAAACATTTCAGGCCTCCTGTTCTCTGCTTCCCTGCCTCTGCCAGAGACAGCTCAGTCCTCCCAATTAGAAGAGTCCGTGTGACTCTGGGGTCTGACCTTGTGGTTGCTGGCAGGAAGGGGGAGTGAGAGAAGCTTCTGGGCTGGAGGCTCCTGGTACATCCATCTTCAGACTCCTTTAACGTACTGAATGCTGGGCCTCCCCGCCTGTCTGCCCGATGCCTTTGAATTTCTAACCTCAGTTTCTTTACATCAAGAGTGGATCTCCATTTCCGACCTCATTGGCCATTTGTAAGGATTCTGTAAGATCTTGGAGAAGGGGCTCTGGGGACCCACAAGGGCAGAGCAGGTGTTTGTCATCTCTTAGGATAACTGCTGTGTGTTGTCTTGCTTCGGGAGTCTCAATATCTGGCCACATGATCTCTCTCTTTCCCGCTAGTCAATGACGATTCCATTGTCCGTTTGAGGGCTCCCTGGGATGACCTTGTAAATGTTTGACCCTTGTGTAACTCAGATGGTCCCTCTTTGTGTCTCCTCGCCTTAGTCCATATGTCATCAATCTGCCTCAGCTTCTCCACCATTGAAAGTAGTTGTTTGAATGACTAGAAGCCAGATGTTTCTTCCCAGACCCATTGACCCATAACTTGCTGGAGAATTTTGCTCCTTCGGGCTTTCGCTGAGTGAGAAATGCCAAGATTGCACCTGTGTCTGGCCAATCCTCCTGCCATCGGAGATTTCTGCAAATTGAACCTGGCAGAGTTCGGAGGTCATCAGCAAGGCCTGGGCTTCTGCAGCTTGCAGAGATAGGAAAAGCAAAGAGACCTTGTGATGGTCTTAGGCAGTTTTTTTCTGCTGTGTATTTTTTTTTGGTTCAAAAGGGCACTTAGCCGGGATGTGGATGGATTGGTGACAGAGAAGGAAAAACAGAGACCTGAATACCTCGGTGGTTCTGGAGCAGGAGATGGTCCAACCTCCCAGTCACCAGATGCCTCTCACTTTAGGATTTTTTCTGGTCTTGGCCTAGATGTCTGCTCATCTCAACACTCGGTAGCATCTATGAGATGATAGAAGCTCTTTGGCTAACTGGAGTTGGGCTGAGGCCTCAGAATCCCTCGATGTGGTCAGATGCTTTGGTCTCTTACCCTCCATTGCCACATCTGTATAATGGGCACTCCCCACCCCGGTTCTCCCAGAGCTAAGATTCATGGGAGGATTTTTTGAGATTCCCCCATAGAGGTGATAACTTGCATTTAATGAATGTGGACCCTACCCTTCCACCAAATCTCTGAGCTTTCTAGAATGTTATCAGATCTCTGACTTCTCAAATATGGGTTAAGTAGTACTTGCACTTTGAGGAGCAACTGGGCTTCTGGGAATCTAACCAATGAAGTGAAAACTCAGAAGGACTCATGTGCCTGAGTGATTATTGTATTTGTCTTGAGGAAGGAGGGACAACCCCACAAACTAAGATATATAACGGGGGTGAGGCTGAATATACTGCGGTGCATCCTGTGTGGATTAAGTGACTATGAACAATAATGCAGGTTTTTTTCTCTTTCTCTTTGTCCTGAGAGTGGGCATGATTCAATCAGTGAAAGCTGCATGCAGGGAAATATGTATGGCATGATTTCTTAAATTACACAAAACTTCTTCCTTTCTCTCCACTCCTATGTTTCTATGACCCTAACAGAGACCTGGAGAGACCCACCCCGCTGTCATATTTTCTACCTGCCCTGCAAGTGGGTGCAGAAGGGAGGCTTGAGGGGAGAAAGGAGACCTGAGAGCTTCACTATTCATCTCTACATTGTTTGCTCTTTTCTAAATACCTGTCTTTCTTTTGAACTGAATAAAGTTGTTAGAAGGCCACTACACAATCAACGAATATAATGGGTGAATGAATGAAATCTGATAATTCTACCATTTCACTCTTTTGACACGGGAAGTGCTGTCTCAGATTCTCCAGGGCTCTGCAAATCTTCGTGAGCAGGCAGATCAAGGATCAGGGTCAAGATCACTAACCTGGGGCTTATCAGTGGCAGGCCAAGGTGAAAACAGGGGTGTAGATGTGTGTGCCTGTATGCACGTGTGTATGTGTGTATATGCTCATGTGCATGGGTACATGCATGTGCACACATGATTTGTGCATGTGTGTCTCTGTGTGCACATGTGTGCCTTGTGCGGTGTGTGTGTACACATGTGTGAGCGTGTGTGGTCGGGTGCATTGTGTTTGTGCACGTGTTTTTGTGTGTGTAATGCTGTACATGTGTGAGCTGCACCGTGCGTGTGTGTACACGTGTGTGTACATGTGTGTGTGCTCTGGGAGAGGAGAAAAGTGTCATCTGTCAGATACCTTCTACCTGCTGAGTGTCTCCATGCACACTCACCAGGTCCTTGAACAGACAAAGGCCTCTGTAATGATCCCCGTCCTTTAATAAGCAAGAAAGGAAGGCTTCACGGATTTGATCATCCTGCTGAAGGTTACACCCTTAAAGGCTGAGATGGATTCAAAAGCAGGTCATCCAACGCCAAGAAAAGTAGAGTGATTCAAAAGGCTGGCACCAGGAAACCTGCTTTATTTAAAACTGATAAGAGAAGTGTAAGGCCTCACCCCTTTACTGAGTGAATTTTTCCATCCTTGTCAGAGGACCCTTTGCAAGTTCTTTAGAAGAAAATTTTCTCTGGGGGCAAGCCCTGGTGGCTACGATGGCTGAGATGCTCGTGTGCGGACCTGGATTTGGAACCCCGGCTGGAGTGAAAAAGCAAAAGGAAATGAATGATTAAGTTATGCTTCTTCCTGCCTGCCTGTCTGCTTTCATCCCTGCCTACCTGCCTTCCTCTCTTTGAAATAAAAATGATTGCCTCCACTAATCCTCATAAGAAGCCAGTGACAGGAACCACTATGATTCCCATTTAACAGATGAGGAAACCGAGGACAAGAAGAAACTGGGTTGCCGAAGGACCCAAACTCAGAAAGCGAAGAGAGAGAATGAGAACCCAGGCAGACATGCAACGCCAAGCCTCTGACTCCCCCAGGGCCAGGATGATTCATTGCAAAGACCTGGGGTTCATGCCTTTACATCAGGCTGACATCAGTTCCGCTCAAGAGGGCAACTCAGGTGGAGAGGAGCTGGAGTTGCTGTTTCCACAGATTGGAGTGAGGCTCCCAGGTAAGTCTGGCCTCCAGTCACCTCAAAGCACCTCGGTTCTGATATCCTCTCGGACTCCCACAGCCCAGGCCTCCTTGGTGACCAGGAAACTTTCTTCACAGCCTTGCTAAGGAGATGGCCATCCTCACGTATCTAAAAGTGGGGCTAGAATTCAGCCATTTCCTTCCCATTGGAACAACATTCAATTCAGCTGATGCCCATCACAGCCCATCTTCATTTTCCTAATTTCTGTCCTTGCAGAAGTAGGGGCAAAAGCTCACCTGCCCTCTGCCTGCTAAGCTGAGAGATGGGGTATTGGAGAGGCAGTAGGACCAGTGAATGCCTTCCAAGCCCTCCGCCACGATGTCCCTGAAGGCATGAGAGCGAGACTCCACCGGTGCCTGAGTGCTGGCGGCTTTGACTCGCGGGCTGCCAGCACCTGGGAACACCTCTCATCATGGTCTTCTTCCCTGAGTCCAAGCAGCTTCCACACTGCTCACTGACCTCTCAGAAAGGCTCTTGGCCAGGGAATCTGTCTTCTCGGTCAGCTGACAGCCAGATCCACAGACGGGTCAGGGGCCCTTGATCACCCGATTGGCTTTTTCCAGAGCCTTCTCAGGAAGGAGCCCAGGACGAGGTGACATTACCTTCCATGGTAATACTGTCCCGTCCCCTCAGGAAAAGTAGAATTTGAGAAGACAGAATATATCTTTGTCATCGGATCATTATAATAATCAGAAAATAGTTTGAGTGCTTGATGATGATGATGATGATGATGTAGATGACAATGATAATGAAGACTTTCCCAAGCCAGCATCATACCAGGGCTTTACAGGAGGTGGCTCGGGTGAGCAGGTAGGAGGAGGGGTGCAGGTGAGGGCCGCTGACCTCCAGAGTCAGTGATGTTTTCACCGTAACAGCGGGAACCTCAGGTTAGACAGGTCTGGGTTCCCAATCCCCCAGAACCAGGGAGACTGTGCAATTTGTCTTGGATTTTGAATCCTGGCCGGGAACTCAGCAACTGGGAGATCTTTGGGAAGCCATAGCTCACGGGGAGCATACAACCCACCTTGAAGAGTAGTTCAGAAACATAACAAGACCCTAACCCGGCACCCTAACCCACACCGCTCATCTGGTGTCCTGTTGGCGCTGGTTGGGGACTCACTTCCTCCCTGAGCCTCAGCGCTCTGACTAGCAAAGTGAGGCTGTGATTGGATCAGAGGGCTGCGGCTCCGGGCCCGGGCCGGCTCAGTGGCTGACATTTAAAACTCAGAGTTGGCATGTGGGAATGCAGGGGTTTCCAGTCTCCTGAAAAGCATATAGACCCCATCCCCTGGGTGCTGGGGCGTGGGGGCTTCCCCCGGGACTCACTCCAGGACCTCTGGAGCCTTTAAGTTCTTGAGTGACAACAAGCTGGAACAAATGTATTTCAGAGGTGCAGGAGTGGAGGCAGGGGGCCCATTTCTAAAGAACTGGCCCCAGGTCTCACGAAGATGAAATGAGAAGTCAGTGTGCCTGTGTGTGTCTGTATGTGTGTGTGTCTGTGTGTCTGTGTGTGTGTCCCTGTGTCTGTGTGCCTGTGTGTGTCTCTGTGTCTGTGTGTGTCTGTGTGTGTGTCTGTATGTGTGTGTGTCTGTGTGTGTGTCTGTAATTGTGTGTGTGTATGCATTGGTTCATCATCATGCCTTTCAGCCTGAGAGCAACGAGCTGATCTAGATGCCAGGGAGATAGCTGGAGGCAGAGAGAGCCCTTGACCTCTGCTGGTTCTCTTACCTCTTCCTTTCCTGGGAGTTGAGGGTTAACCGACCTTACTCATCTCGCCCTGGCCAAAGGTGGCTGGAACGGAGCACAGGCCTCACTGGAAGCAGGTAAAACAACACCTCCCCGTCTAATGACCACTGGTGTTGACCCTGACAGCGGGCCCCAGCCCAGGCTGCCCCCCAGCTGGCCCCCAGCTGGCCCCCTCAGCCCTCCATCCAGGGGGAGCCCTGCACAGGCTCTGTTTTGGCTTTGGCAGAGGTGCATACCCGCCTCCTAGTCACCCCAGGCCTCCTGTTTACCCTACAAACAGCCAAACGCTGCACACCATCATTTAGAGGCCAGGGGGCGGCTGCCGCAGGGCACCGGGCGGCCCAGGCCTGTTTGAGCTGTCCTGGGACCTGCTGCCCACACACGTGCCCAGAGCCCATTTCACTAGGAATGAATGGGCCCCCACACCCCTGCTTCCTGCAGACACAAGCCAGGGAGGGAGGCAACCGGGAGAGGTAGAAGGGAGCGTTGGGGCATGGAAGAGCTCCTCAGCTCTAACTCAGCTCCTCAGGAGCCCTGTGACCTTGAACCTATGGGGCCTGAAGCCTCAGATTCCCTCTTAGTATCCGCCCTTCCAGCCAACTCTGGAGACCAGCAAACTCATTGACCCAGAAGATTCTGGGGAGGCATCTATGGTGGGCGTGGAAGTGGTGCGATAAGCCCAGCATTTCACATTTCTGGTGGTGCTAGAAGGATTCCACATGTGGCACGGAGCCGAATCTTTGAAAACTTGACATTGGAGTCAAACCTGCTTTCAGAAAAGTGCACGCATTCTGAATGGTTGACTCAACGCATGCTCACACCCTGAACATACCTGAGCAATTAACACGCAGATCAGAAATCAGGAAAGCTCTCCTCTGCGCCCTCTGACCACTCACCAGCTTCTGACCGGAGGCATCCCTTTTTCATCCTCACTGCAATGCCGTGAGTTGCTGCCAGGACATTCCAGCTTTGTAAATGAAGGGGCAGTTGCTGGGTGGGAGTGTTGGATGACTGTAGCTAGTGATTGGATCAAGACTGGAACTCAGGCCCTGTATCTCCAGAACCCCCATATAAACCACGGTGCTGGGAAGGGGGGTAGGTGTGGGTTGAGTACAGAGCATGTCTCCTAATAGAAGCATCCTTGTCTATCAGGCACTTCCAGATGCAGGGAGCTAAGGCAGAAAGTTAACCACTCCCTGGAGGTTGTAGATGTTGAGTCGGCACTCATCTGTCTTGCCCAGTCCATAGGGGTGAAGACTGTGTCTTGTTTACTTTCCATGCAAAGTCTTGTCTTGTGTCTGGTATATAGCAGATGCTCAGTAACTCTTTACTGAGTGACTAAATGAATGAATGGAAAAGGAAGGAAGGAGGGAGGAGGAGGGAGCAAGAGCAAGCCTGGTTCTCTGTTCTAAACGTTGTCTTCTTCCCAACTCTTCTTTCTGTGAAGATCTGCACCCATTGCTGAACCAGGCAAAGCTATTGACTCGTCTTTCTTTGTTTTTTTAGATCATTTCCAGACCTTCCTAATGTCACAGTAGCTACTTAGAAATATGAATACCCAACTTGGCCTTGACTTGCCTGTGGATAAGCTCACCTCCAATGGCCTGGAAGCCCAGCCCCATTCCCCTCTCATATATCTCCTCCCCACTCTCTTCGTCCCTACTCTTTTTCTGTTCTTCCCCAGTTACTCTCCATGCCCTCACACCCCCACCTTTGCTCATGCTGCTTCTTCTTCCCAGAGGACCTTCACTTGTTCAGCCCACCTTAGAAGTTCTACTTATTGGATCCTATGGGACTCAACTGGAAAGTCACCCTCTGTCTCCTTAATTTTCTTCAACCATTTCCCCTCCCCAGAGTCAGAATACGGTGTTTCTGCAGCCCCTTCCTCTGCTAGATTAAACCTGTCTCCTCCATCACTCATACAAAGTTCTAGTGATTATTCCTGGGTCTCTCTCCTTTGCTGGGCTAGGAGCTAGGAGCACAGGCTCTGGGATTAATTGTCTTCTTACTTAAGGTTTGTCACAGAGCTGGGTATAGAGTAGACTGAAATAGAGGTCGACCAGCCAAGGAATTACTGGACAACTGTTCTGGCCACGTCACTGATGCCTAATCTTCCACCATTTGAATATATTCCTTGGTAATAAATAAAGTTTAAAAGCTCATTCAACTGGAATGAGTGTTTCAGGTTAATTTGTTTCTAAGACCATATGCTGGAGGTGGAAAAATGGAGATGAAGCAGTCTCTAAGGAGGATGGAAGAGTTGGTACCAAAGAGCAGGAAGCAGAGGACAGCTCTCCGCCTCCCCAAGGACTGGTCCTGAGGACGTGAGACATCTTCACCTGTCCTCCTCTGTCCTGCTTCCCAGTGTTTTATGCAGTCAGAAAGCCTTACTTTCCTGTCTGCGTCGCTAACACCCAGTGCCTTGACTCAGGAATGGCGTTGCCTTACAAGCTGGGATACCAGACCCCTGCTGTGTGATTTTGGGAGAGCCCATGGCCCTCTTTGAACTTCAGTTCAGTTTCCACGTTGGTGAAATCAAAGGGAGGGGATCAGGAGGAGGTCCGCTGTGTCTGCTGCTCTGGCTTTTTTTTTTTTTTTTTAAGGAAAAGTGTAGGCAGGAATGAAATCAAGTAGGCAGGCAGGCAGCAAGAGAGAGGAGGAAGCAGCAGTTTTATTCATGTTTATTTTAGTTGTACATCTTGGTTGTTCCCTGGGCCCCCGGATTTAAACCTGGGTCCTTAGGATGTATGTGGACTGCGCTCAGTCAGAGGCGGTGGACCTAACCACTACACCAGGGCGTACCTACTCTGACGGTCTGACTCTGCTGTCAGTTTTTTGTTGTCTGTGGTGCTAGTCCCTCCTCTCCTGCCTGAAGGTGTTTAACTTTTAAGTTAAAATGCATTTTGTTAGGAAAGTTTTCTGAGACCGTCAGAGAAAAAGTTCCAAGAAGCCTGGAGAGCTGTTAACAGTAAGACCAACGACAGCAACAAAAACAGATATTATTGTGGGAGCATAAGCACTTAGCTAAGTGCAGTGAATTCTAATACTTCTCTGCGTGATTGTATTATGAGATGTGTCTGACATACAGGTGTGGGCACAGAGGCCTGGAGAGGACAATTCATTTGTCCAGGGTTACACCAAAAATAATTGGCAGATGCTGTGTTTCAGATTGAACAGGTCTGCTCAACATCAGAGTGTGAGAACTTCATGATGAAGCTGGACTCTTGACCCTCCTGTGTCAGTGAATGTCTGCCTTTGAAGGCTTCTTAAAACCATGAGTCACCAAGGAGCCAACGAGGCAGCCTGAGGAAGTTATAGTAGCTTCTCCTTCGGAGAGGGAAACTGAGGCACAGCAGGGTTGGTGACTTGCACAAGAGGTGGCTGCTAGCATTTCTGTGTCCATGGACCACTTTGGTGTTTGGGAATCAAGACTTATACTCCAAAGGGTTACCAAGCAAATGCCAAATTTTGTGACCGTAACTTTGGGGGATATTGAAGTTTCAAATGTGTTTATTCATAAATAAACACACGACTAGAGACCTGTATTTTCAGCTGTGCACCTTGAACACCTCCAGAACTGTAGCTTTGCAGTCCTTGCCATTTATTTTCTTGATGGAAGGGAGTGAATACATTGAATGGCACTTGAGATCTTAGTCACTCACTAAATTCTTTTGTAGGATCTGGGATCCTGGACTGTGGTGGAGCCTCAGGTCCAGCATCCTTCTTTGATTCCTCAAGGTCTGCACTTGCCACCCTCGCCAGACAGGGCAGTAGGAGGATCTCAGAACATCTGCTTTAGAGCTCTTGACCAAGGTCTAATCGCCTTTCTTAAGCTTTGAAAGTCTGGTACTGGGTTATTTTTGCTTCAACTGATAAAAGACTTGGCCGAGTAGCTTGGGCAATGAGTTCATTTATTTTGCCACATCACAAGAAAGCCAGAGTCATGAAAGGTCCAGAAAATCCCTACCATCTTTCTAATCCTTTGCATATTGGCTGGTCTTGGCCTTGTCCCCTCATGGGTACAACATGGCGGCTATAGGCTACATCGTCATGCTATCTCCAGGTCTATGCCCAGTCAAAGAAGTATGTTTCCTTCTGCGACTACATCACACGCTCATGTGCAAGGAAGCCTGGGAGAGTCCATGTCCAGCGTCCCCAATCTCTGTGATGGGACATGGACTCTCCCTGCAAGGAAGAAGAAGGTGGTGATAGGATAATCAATAGCACCTGCCACCACTGGCAACGATAAGACTGCTGTCCATTCTACCATTATAGTTCTCCCACTGGCTCATGAACTGATGGAGCAACGAGGGGAGCTCCTGCTGGGGTCGCTGGCTCAGCAGAAGCTTGTTCTCAACTTGCATCCCTTTCTCCTCATCCCAGAGAGCGCCTTCATCCAGGCCCCATGGGAAGATGGAGGATTAAGTCTGAAGACTTGCTACAAAAACAGGTTGCCTTGAGTTCATGCAATATGCCAGATTCTGTGCCAAATACCTCATCAGTTTTTCATTTCTCCTTTGCAAGCATCCCCATTTTACAGATGTGGACACTGAGGCTTAAAGATCTGAAGCAACTGATGCCAGGTCATTCCCGATGATACAAAAAGAAGCTGGACTTGGAACACCATGCTGTTTGATTCCAGCACCTGCCTACCTAGAGACTATTATTAAATTGTCCTCACTTCAAGGTTCTGGGAACCCAATTCTAAAATCTATATGCTGGGGCCTGAATTTTCATTCTGTTCACATCTACCTGGTTTAAGACCAAGCAGGCCATGCCTTCTTTCCTGACCTGGCCTGGACTCCGTGACCCCTAATAGAGGCTGTGACTCTGGGCTGGCTCCTTTGTTCCTATGAGTTAGTGTCTATGTGTGTGTGTGGTTTGTGTCTCACTTCTACCTGCCCCACCTGCGGGGAGGGCCTCTCAGGCAGCTGAGACTCAGCGTCGCCCCGTGCTTTGCCCCCGGCAGACCTCAGAAGGTGCACGAGCAATCAGACCCGATCTTGGAATCGCCGACGTGGAAAATCCAGGGCAACAAATCCTGTTGGCTCTGGGCAGGTGCAGCTGTCACTGTCCCCAGCCCATGTTCTGGCTGGCTGGCCCTCTCCCTGGGGCTCAGAAGCAGGCCGAGGACTGAACAAATGAGGGTGCTGGGGAGACGGAGGGAGCAGCATGCGGTGTGTGCGTCACACAGACACACGCATGCAGGCCCCCGCAGCCCCTCTGCCAGAGCCAACCTGTTCCCCACCCTGTCAGAAAGCCCACGGGGCAGGGAGAGACTGCCCTGCCAACATGCACACTTAAGCTTGCTGTGCACTTGCCCCCAAAACCGACCTTCAGACACCCCTCATCTCCAGGGCCGAGAGAATTCTCTGGAAGCTCTAGCTTCAGGCACAAAGTGAACAGCGGCTGTGTCTTGTCTGTTCATCTGACTCTCCGCGTCCTCTTCTCTGCATCTATCTGCCCATCCTCCCTGTACAAGGGAGTCCTACTTAAGGGCAGGGCATTGGTCACCTCGCAGATATTTCTAGAGGCCCTGCAGTGGGCTCAGACTGCCCCCAGACTGGAGCATTGCGTGTGTCCGTCCATCAGTCCATCCATGCTCACTTCTATCCAACAAGCGGTTGTTCGGTGCTGACTGTGTGACAAGACACAGAAGGCCAAGGAAACAGACATGCTGGCCTGTGCAGAGCTGACCACCAATGGACGGGACAGGTTAGCGGCGAGGTAACCAGCTAATGGTCCAGTCTGTCCATCTGGTCACCCCAGAGCTGCCTGTTGAACGGGGCTTTGCCATCACTTCACGTTTCAGGAGTAGACGATGCTGTCAGGAAACAGTCGAAGCAGGGAATGATTAGACTTGTGATTCAGGAAGGTCACTCTGGACTTGAGAGCGTGAGATTGGAAGCAGACACCAGCTGGGAGCTGACGGAGTGGTGGCCTGAAGGGAGCGGGTAGAGGAGAGGGCTGGGAGGAGGAGCAAGGAGTGGGTGGGAGGAGGTGAACGCCGTTGAGAAGCTGGTGCGGGTGGGCTTGGTGAGAGATATGACGAGGGTGGCGCGGGTTCAGATCAATGCCCTCCTTTCCACCTTGGGCAGTGAGGTGGGTGTTCGGAAACCTTGCTGATGGGCACAAGGCTGCCGAGAGAGGAGACTGACTCACGAGGTCACTCCTAACGGACCAGAGCTGGAACGGTTCTCAGATACCCTGTCAAGGTCCTCCTGTCCCAGGACATGGTAGGCTTGCAGTGCCGAAGGGGAGAGGCCCACAGTTGGCTTGAGCGAGGGGAACGATGCTGTTCCCATAGAACGATGGTTTTCAGAGAAGGTTCTCAACTCAGAGGACGCTTGTCGATGTCCGCAGACCGGTTTGGTTGTCACAACCTGGGGCTGGGGTGGCCTTCTCCTGGCATCCAGTGAATAGGGGCAGAGGTGCTGTTAAATATCATATCATGCACACAACAGCCCCCAGGACACACAACCATCAGCCCCAAATGCTAACAGCATCAAGGGCGTGAAACCCTAGAATATTAGTGAAGACAAAAGGTGGGGTTCAAGCATGGTGGCAGAGAATCAGATGCTGGGGTTCCACCGAGAGAATGTCTGTGCACAAGCAAGTTCCCTGGATGCTTTGTGCCTCATGTAAAAGGAGTGGATAGTTGTCAAGCATCTAGCATGGCACCTAGTGTGGAGGAGATGAGCACTGAGTGGAAGGAGAGCGGCCTCCAAGCTTGTCCACCCATGGACCTGGGGCGTGACATGGCGTGAACTTGCACCTGCTTGGCTCTGGACACTGGGATGGACACCTTCATGTAAATCACATCTGACCACACTCGTCATCATGTACAAAGCAGCATGCAAAGTGTTTTCATGCATAATACGTCACCTGCACCAAACCCTGTCCAGTAGGGACTTTATTCCCACTTTACAGGTGGGAAAACTGAGGCTCAGAGGCAGTGAACTAGGTTTCAGGGATATGCAGAAGGTTGATCTGTGATCTCTAGGACCTCACTTTAATGAGGAGAGGAGCAAATAAATCAATACAGGAACACATCGGCAGAAAGTATATTTTCCACTCTGCCTTATCTGACAGGCATTCAACAAATAATGATGAAAATGTCTTCAAGCCAGGCCCTGTCTCGGTCAGCTGGGTTACTGCCCCTGCATGGCTCACAGTCTAGTGGGCGAGACAGATCCCAGGATAACACAAGCTAGGCCTGGCCACCAGTAGCCGTGCTACTTGGCGTTTCCCCGGTGCCAGGTACCAGTGTGATGTGGCTCATTTCATCTTAATTTAGAAAAGTTAAACATTGGAATTACCCAGAGATTAAGGTAATAAAAAGAAAAACTCAGCATGATGAAAGTAAAATTGAAAAATTTTACATTGCACTATCTTTCCAAACAAAACAATGTCAATTACAATAAAACTAAATAGGATACAGTATTAAGTACATGGGATTTGTGCATGAAAGAGAAATTTGGACCTTGGCTCTAACATGGGTAAACTATATAACCTGAGGCAGATTTCTTAGCTTCGGTTTTCTTCATTTCATCTTAAAATCTGACACAAGGTATGATTGCTGTCCTCATTTTGAAGTTAGAACCCTGGGGTTTTTTTTCTGTTTTGTTTTTAATATTTTTATTGCGGTAATTATTCTACATGTTAAAATAAACTCATATGTAAAGGTTCCCCAGTCCTCAGATGTATGTCAATACACCCCACCCTCCACCACATCACCAAGTGTTCTTCCCCATTGTCCTGTGGGCTCCGCCACCATTTGCCCCGCCCGCCCCATCCCCTTCTGGTGACCTCAGTTCTGCTGGAAATGTTCAAGGGTTGGTTTTGTTTCATCTGTTCCTTTGTTTTGTCTCTTTACATTCTACCTATGAGTGAGGTCATCTGGTCTCTATCTTTAGTCTTTTGACTTGTTTCACTTAGCATCTTCCCCTCTAGATCCCTCCATGCTGATTCACATGACAGGGTTTCGTCTCTTCTCAGGGCTGTGTAGTGTTCCGTGGTAGATATGCACCACATCTTCTTGATCCATCATCTGATGGTGGGCACTTAGGTAGTTCCCAGTTTTTAGCTGTTGTGAATAGGGCTGCAGTAAACATGGGGGTGCATACGTCTCTGCGGATGGGTGTTTTTGTATCTTTTGGGTGAACACCCAGAAGTGGAATGACGGGATCATGTGGGATGGTACTGGGGTTTTGAAAGAAGCAAAAAAATCTTGTCCAAAGGATTGCAGTTGGTTTGTGGTAGGGCCAAGCGGCAGAAGTCTGGCCTTTCTGACTCTGGGTCTCTGAACTTCGCTTTTCTGGAAGTGGCCAGCGGTCAGCCTGGGTTTGCCCAACAGTGGAGAGAGAGGCTTATCCTGCTTCCAAGATGGTGGGGGCCTGAGATAAGGTGGCCAGACGCTGTGCCTGTGGGACCCGCACAAACTGCAGACACAGCAGGGAACCTCAGTCAGTCTTCTGAGGCCACTTCTTACTCCTCAGACAGGATCTTCTTGCACTGATGTGATCAGGAAAATATAAGTTCAACCTGTTCTCTGAGGAAGACTGTCGGCTTGTGTGTATCAAAGGAAGAGGAAGAGAAAATCGGAATGACATCTCATAAAAGGTGCTCCCTGCAGCAATCCATGGAGGACCCTGGCCTTGCCCAGTTTCCTTTCCAAGTTTCCTTCAACACAACCTGTCACCCGGTTCCAGGCAACTCACCTCTTCACGTAACGCGGGCCAGTAATTCCTCTCACGTGGACACGGATTCCAGGGGTACCTGCGACTTTTTGCGGGGGAGTCATGCTACCAGCTGAAGTCCAGTGGTTGCCGGCACATGGAACTAATAACGAGTCTTGCATATTTGCATTTTTGAATCCATGTGTTCCTCAAATCTTCCATAAATATTCAATGAGCATCTCGAAGATGCCACATTCTGGCATCAAAAGTCATAATGCAATCAGAAGTCAGATGGTGAGTCAAAGCAGACGCCGCCCCTGTTCTCGAGGAGCATGTTGAAAAGAAACGTGTTCACAACTGTTAGGGTCTGGGTGTGACCTCTTGCCTCTGGCAGCAGATACTTTTCTTAGAGGAACCAAAGAGAGGGAACATGAGAGGGTGGCTTCCACATCACGGAGGAGCAGAAGCGAGAAGGTGTCTCCAGATGTGTCTCTCTGGTGGGGGGGCCTCTGACCAGAAAGGATTTTGCAGGCAAATATCATGCAGATTAGTAGGAAAACTCGCCATGTCCCCGGACTCAATATGGACGCCACACATCACAGATGAACAGCAGGCTTTCAGCAGAACACACCTTTGTTGTGTGCCTCGCTCGTGTCAGGGGCTTTAGAAGGGTTATTTCATTCAAGCACCATAACTCCTCCAGGAGGCAGGTACCGTGAGAGCCCACGTTGTACAAATAAGGAAGCAGAAATCCAGAGAACGAAAGAGGCTTGCTCAAGGCCGCATAGCCAGGAGGTATGACTGAGCTGACTTGGGTGTGACCCTAGGAATTTCTCTGCAAAGTGGCTGTGACGGCCTTACCCCACATCTGAGTGGGACTTCAACGCTCCCGAAGGGCCTGGCTTCTAGATGCCTTTAAGTACATGTTAATTCTCCTTCCTGGCTCCCAAGGTTCTGTGCTGCCAGGGCTTCTAGAACCAGACAGGACTGTCTCGATCCCTGGAAATTAGCCCCTCAGCCCTCCGACCACCCACCTGACCTTCAGGGGCATCCACAATGGCTGAGCGGGGTGCCCAGCCCCCAGCATTTGGTATGTGTGTGCCCTGGGGTCGCCCGCCATGCAGACCTGGGTGTGGGGTATGCGAAGCTTCCCACAGCCAAGAACTTAAGGACACAGCTATCCCATTTCACCTGTCTTTGTGCCTGGCACAGCTACCGGAAACTAGCAAGGCAATAAATGTTTTCAATGTAAGGTAATAAAAATTTAGAGAAAAAAAATTGAAACCCTGCCTGCATGCTAGCTCCTGAAAGGGTTCGTTTGTCCTCTTTGGGGCCAGGGGAACCGGTTTTCATGGAAATGGTGATGGCAGAGACCTGGCCCAGCCCTAGAGGGAGCCTCACAGTCTTCAACCCTTCAGGGCCTGAATATGGGTTTGGGGGAAGAAGGGTCCTCTAGCATCTTCCTGGGGCTGGGAGACTGGGAATCCCAGCGCATAGGATAGGAGTCAGATGGGGCTTAAGAGGAAGAGAAGGAGATAGGAAGTAAGCCTAGTTTTAGACCTGTTTTGACTGTGTGTTTCTTAGAGCCATATCTGACCTGGTGTTGGGCTGGTGCCTTAATTAGAAAATTATCTCAAAACCTCGTATCAGAGGCACCTGAAACGTATAGGCTCCAGGGGGGACTGGCACCAGTTAAGAGGAGACCCCTCTCCTAGGGCTGGGACAGTGCAGGGTCCACACCTGAGACTGGCCTCCTGAAATGGGACATCTGGGTGCCGGTCTTGCCTCATTTGCCTCCATCTTGCCCTGTGACCGTAAATAGTTACTGACCTCAGCCTGGACTTCCCCAGCTGTCAGACTGAGTCTATCAGTCTCCAGCCCCCCAGAGTCATCATGAGGACGAGCTGAGCTGTGCTGTGTGAAGATGCTCAGAGCACATGCACCACAAACTCTTCCCGCGTGTGGACAGCTGATCTCACCGGGCCGTTTTGCAGAGGGGGAGCGTGAGGCTCAGAAATTTCACACAGCGAGTAGGCAGAGTTGGATGGAAGTCAGACTGGGAGGAGGAGTTCATGGGGGGACTTGAGATGAGACCTTCGGGTTTGAGGCTTGGAGACAAAATGAAAGGTTATTCCAAGGTCAGATGACTTGGATTTGGAGAAGCAGCAACATGGGGTCATTGCAGTGTGATCAGTCATGAAGCTATACTGGCTTCTTGGGGAATCTGATGGAAGCTGGAGACCCTCTCCCCCAGCACTGCACCCACCATACAAGCCACAAGCAACCTCAGGAGGCTTGGGCTTCCCAGAAGCCATCGTCGGTGTGCTCAGGAAAGCTCTTGATTCCGGGATATTTCATGTATGCTGCTCTGCTTGTGAGTTCCATTGCACTCTATGTCCGGCTTTGCTCAGAATGTATGTCCATTGCCTCTCCCACCCCCTTCGTCCTCCTGCTTTATCCCTTGGTAGGACCAGCATGGATGGAAACGCAGAGCCACTGAGGTCCCCAAGAGTTCCACCTGCTTGGGACACTGCTCAGGTGGCCCAGGCTGAATTCCCATGTCATGAGCTACCTCCTGGCAGCTCTGCCTGCTCTGGGCTCTCACACAGTAAGGGGTCAGCTCAGGTTACAGAAATGGAGGGCGGTGGATGCAGAACTGGCACTTAGCAGGCACCCAATTAAAGTCCGCAGAACCTGTGCCTACTTTGGCCACAACCCTGATAATAAAATATTATAGTTGTTGGCTAGTATCTACCCCACCTGATTGTAAATGCTTTGGGGACAGAGGTTAGTGACCGTTTTATTCACCCCTGAAGAACAAGCACATGGACCTACAGTTGGGAGGAATGGAGTGGGACAGATGGTGGACCTTGTCATTTCTGCTAACTTAGCTAGAACTTCCTTTTCTACAGGTCAACTGGGCTGAGAGAGTGTCAGGTTAGAGCTGTAGATGTGGTTGGAGAGAATGACTGCACATCGAGACATGGAGAAAGTCCGCCTTGACAATATCACTACAGCCGCTGGATCCAGCCAGACCTGAGACCCTTCCCGGGTGTATGAACCAATGGTTTTCTGTTTTGTCCTTTTATTTGCTTTTTACTCCTAAAGCAAGTTTACATGGGGTATCCCTCCCTGGTAATTAAGAATCCCAACTAGTACAGAAGAGGGGGGATAGGACGTCAAGTTGGCAGGAAGGAGGCAAGAATTTTTTGATGTGCAGGGAGCATGCTGGAACTGTGCCCATTCCCATACAACAGATGGATCCTTAGGCCTCTGGGTCTTCCTTCTCTTGCTGTAGATTGAGGACTAAAAGTTAGCCATCAGGGTTAGAGAACAGGGATTTAGGGCAAGAGGAAGGCTGAAGGTGTGGGGGTGGGAGGGTGATGGAGGGGGCCTGGCAGAGGCCCCAGGGAGGGCCTGGAGTCAGGATCAGTAGAAGCCTGAGCAGCAGCTCCCTGTGTTTACAGCAAACAGAAGTCGGGTGCCAGCCTCCCTGAACTGTGGAGAGGAGGGGAACAATGGAATGGAGAACTACCCCCTTTTGCTCCTTGTAGGTTATTAAGCAGGGGTGGGGAGTGACAAGTGGGGAGTGAGAGGCTTTTGGCAAGAAGGGGGTGTCAATGTCCAGATTGTGAGCTTCCCCCTCCTCCCTGTGCCTTGGTTTCTGTCCTTCCCTCGATATCCTAGCAAACCCTATTCTGAGCTCTCCCCCGATCTCCCCAATACTGTTTAAAGATCAAACTCTGAGCTGGGGCCAGGGCTCAGAATGCGATCAAACTTCCCAGGTAATTTTCATCATCTTCTGGGTTTGGAAACCACTCATCTGTATCAAAACCCTGTGTTTTAAGGATGGGGGGGCAGAGACCGAGAAGGAAAGAGGCTTGTTAATCATCACACAGCAAGTCTGTGGCTGAGCGGAGGACACAGACACAGAGTAAACAACGCCATGTTCCTGTCTCAGGTGTGGGGCTGTGTCTCTTGGTGGGACCTGGAGTGCTAGATGAGACGGAGCACAGAGCTCAGGAGCGGGGTGGAGGGCTAGAGCCAGTCCTCTGCTAGGGGATGCTCCAGATTATGAGAGCTCCCTGGCTGTGAGCAAGCACCAAAAGTGCCCACCCAATGATAGCCATGGAGTGACTGTCAATGCCTTGCCCGCCTCATTTGGCCTTTTCAGGTTCTAGGGAAAAATGCCCTCCAAGAAGAGAGTCACTGTGCTTCCATTCACTGCTGCTCAAACTTGGGCTCAGGACCAGGCGCATCGCCTGTGAGCTGGTACAAATGCTGGGCCAGCCATCTGTGCTGTCTTAAATGGATCAGTACCATTTTTTTTCATACTTCCCAACTATCCCATCATTTTAATATAGATATAAATAATGTAAAGATGTTGTCCCATATTTCATAAACCAGGGTCATATTTAACCAGGGCAAAAGGGGAAGTTGAGTTGCCTCAGGTCCAGTCTGTTGAAGGGACCCAAAAGCAACTACCCGCTTTGTCCCACGTTAAAGACGGCCTTGACTGTGGTGGGCTGCAGCTACTACTTACTGTTCTCACCCTCTGTGAGGAAGCAGGAGCTGCGAGAAGAGGGTTCTCTCCCTACCCAGCACACACCTGTTTCTTTAAAGGGAGCAGAGCACTGCGGTGTGGTCAGGCCACAGGTAAGTATTATGGGGGCTATCTCTGGCACTGTGGGGGTTATCTGGCACTGGCTAGTTATTGGGCATTTCTGGCCCTGGGATGGTTAAAGTGGCAGGTGTTTTAGGCAGAGCATTTAGAGAAGGGCTTATAGGGTTGCCACACATTGTTGCTATGCGATCACTGATGGACATCACATAGGATTCACTTGTTATTGGGCTGACTTCTCTGCTCCTGCTCGGATTGCTCCACCTCCTCCCGTCCCCTTAGCTGTCAGAGCATAACCCTTTCCTGATTTTGCCATCCCAATGTCCTGTTTTTGCTCAAGGAAATATGGTCAGCCTAACAAGGGCAGATCCCAGGCCTTCCACGGCATTTACTCAAACAGATTCTGTATTTTCTTCCTGAAGATAATTGTTATATGTACTGAAGCTTGAGGCTCAGTGTTATACTCTGAGCAGAAAATAAGCCTAGATGAGTCAATCATAATGTAAAATGACCTTGTTCATGTATTTGGATGTGCTATGAAATATCTGGTGTCAAAGGTATTTTTGAAAATCAAATCTTATTGGCAACCCACCAAACAAATTAGCTGGTTTGAATAAAAGGCAGCAGCACACTTATTATAAGGGAAACTTGCCTTACAATGTGAAACAACACAACTTCCTTTAGGAAGTTGGGGTTTTTTCTTATTAATTCTACTTAAACTGAAGCTTGACTATCTATTCAACAGACCCATCCTATTAGAGTTTGAATCTGGAGGAAAATACTGATTCCAAGAGCTGTATGTACCCCCAGGTTCATCAGAGCCTTAGCCATTGTTCCAAGAGCTGGAAGTCACCTAAGTGCCCATTGATGGATGAGTGGACAAAGAAGATGTGGTGTCAGTACAGAATGGGACTCTACATAGCTATCGAAAAGGTGAAATCTTGCCTTTTGCAACACATGGATGGACCTAGAGGGGGATTATGCTTAGTGAGGTCCGAAGGAGAGAGACAGATATTGTATGATTTCACTCCTATGTGGTAGATAAAGAAGCAAAGCAAATAAACAAAACAAAACTCTTGGACTCCAAGAACAAAATTGCAGTTACCAAAGGAGACGGGTAAGTGGGGATGGGCAAATTAGGTGAAAGGGGTCCATTATACGGTAAAGGATGGACACTAGACTTTCAGTGGCCAGTGTAATGTAATATATACAGATGCTGAGTTACAAAGCTGTACACCTGAAACCTATGTAATGTTGTGGAACAAAGTTACTTCAATAAAACTTTTCTAAGAAGAAAGAGTATGCATTTGGGAAGGTGCTGGGTATACCCGGAGCTGTGGTGAGTCTTTCATATGCTGAACCTTAAGAAATCCCCACCAGAAACTTAGGAGGTGGCTTCTATTCCTACTTAGCAAAGGAGCAAATTAAGAAACATACGGGTCCCAACATCAGATGAATGGATGGAGAGGATGTGGTCCATATACACAATGGAAGACTACACAGCCCTGAGAAGAGACGAAATCCAGATGACCTCGCTCATAGGTGGAACATGAATAGACAAAACAAAGGCACAGAAGAAACAAAACCAGCCCTTGGACACTGAGGTCACCAATAGGGAATGGGATACGGGGAGAGGGCACGTGGCAGTGGAGCCCAATGATCAATGGTGAAGGACACTTGGTGATGTGGTGGAGGGCAGGGTGTGTTGACATATGTCTGAGGAATGGGGAACCTGAATCGATGGGGAACTACACATAAATGCATTTATTTTAACATGTAAAATCAAAGTGACCACAATAAAAAAGAGTGAAAAAAGAAAAGAAACATATAGGTGACGTCATTGGGAATTTTGCATTTCCTCTCATTCTTCTGCTTCCCTCCCCTCCCCCACACCCCACTCTTCTGTTTCATTAGATTCTGATGTCCCTTAATCAAAGGGCCACACGATTTGCAAAGAGGTGGCCTTTCTCCTGCAAATCAGCCTGCTTGAAACAGGGCAGGGCAGCCCACCCAAGGCTGAGCCCCCATCACTTTCTTCTCTAACCCCCACACACCAAAACCAGTATGTCCCTTGCTCTAAGTCACCCCAGGACCAGATACCAGATTCCTAGAGACCAAGTGCATAACCCAAAGCCCCCCAGTCCTACAGTCCTGCACTGTTCATCTTACCTGCCTTGCTCTTCCTATGGAAACATCAACGTAAGACTGTGGCCTAGAAGTCTCACTCCTGCTTCTGCCTCCTCACCCAAACCTGAGGCTTCCCCCATGGCCCCATGTGCATGGCCCCTCCTCTCAGGAAATGGAAATAATAAAAATCTTTTTTCAATGGCGTTGGCCTCTCTGTGCCATCCCTCTGTCACCTCCATAAATTAAAAGCCACAGGTACCAACCAATAAAACACCCACCGCCATCACTGCCAGGCCTTGCCTTCAAGACCTTGGGCCTCCTGGCTTCTGGCTTCTGGTACTAACAAAGGCTGATTGTGCAGTGGCTGCCATGTGTCTGCTGGGACGGCAGCCCCGTGGTGCCTACTCTCAGGTGGTCACGGGAGCTTGCTCATCCGGGACGCTGGACAGAGACAGATCCAGGAAGCTCACACGGTCAAAACTGGGGCAATCCGAGTGCTGGGGGCCTTTTCTCCATGGGCCTCTTCCGTTTCTATCCGTCTTGAAATTCTTTGTTCCAGGTATTTGAAGTAACTTTTAAGGATGTTTGGAGAAGGAACAGCCTGGGAAGACAGCGACAGTGTCTTCTCCCAGAACAAACAACAGATGTGTTTACCACCCAGAAGAGGAGAGATGAAGTCTCCTTCGGGTAAAGGTCAGGCAGTCCCTTACAAACCTCTGTCGTGTCCTAAGCTTGGGGACTTCCCTCTTGCAACCCTGCTGCCTGTGTAGTGTCACCTGGCCTTCCCGGCTTCCGCCGTGGGAAGTGCGACGAGGGACACTGGTGCCACTGAGAAGCCCGTGTTGCTGCTGTGCATTCGATGACAGTCCTTTGTCTCTGACCCAGGACTGCCGCCAGCTTCCAGGGGCCTGTAGCAGGGAGACTTGGTCACATGCAAGCAGGAGAAATCTTAGCGACTTCACGTTCTTGACGTTGGAGTCAAGACTCATGGACTTGCCCTACCTTCCCTGGAGAAACCAGACCTGTTTCCTCACACAGAATGCTGAAGCAGTCATGAGAAGCTAGAGTATGAGAGCACTGGGTGGCCAGTCCTGGTGATGAGTAGGAAGCTGCGGTGAGACCATGTAAAGCCCAAGGACTTGGGTTCGAGACCCAGGACTGGGAGGAACGATCCTAATCCTATCCACTCATCCATCAATGGGCACTTAGGAATAAATAAGCAAATAAAAGTGCCTCCTCCCTCCCTCCCTCCCTTCTTTCCTGTCTTCCTTCCTGCCTATCTTTCTTTCTTCCTTTCTATCTCCCTTCCTTCCTTCCTTTTGCTTCTTCCTCCTCTCACATCAAAAAAAAAAAGGCATTGGACCTATGATATTTACCCAAAGAAGCTAAAAAGACAAAATTTACCCAGCAGATGTTTATAGTAGCATTATTTATAACTGCTGAAATTTGGACACAACCAAAACATCCTTCGATGAATGGATACTGTGCATGGATAGAGAAACTGGTACATTCAGAAAACAGAATATTATTCAGTGCTAAGAACAGAGGAGAGTTCTCGAGCCTTGAAAAGACATAGAAGACACTTAAGTGCCCATGACTGAATGGAGGAAACCAACCTACAAAGACCATACATTGTAGGACTCCAACGACAATACCATCTGGAGGGGACAAAAATGCGAATGAGCAGGCAGAGCACAGAGGGCGTGGAGAGCGGCGAAGATACTCCGTGACACTCCACTGATGGATGCAGGCCTCTCTCCTTTTGGTCCAACTCATCGGATGTCCACCCCCAAGAATGAAAATCAGTGGAAACCATGGACTTGGGAGGACATTGATGAATCAACAAAGATTCATCCACGGTATTCACGTGCCACTCAGGTGGAGAATGTTGATACGGGGGAAGCCCGAGTGTGTGGCGGCTGGGGTGGGGGGTAGACAAGAAATCTCTATCTTTCCCTCTTAATTTTGGAGTGAGCCCAAGACTTAAAAAGAAAACCCCGGCCCACGCAAAACATGTGTCCGAAACTCAATGGCGCTCCCATGGAATATAGGGTAGCACACGTGGACTCATCTGAAATCTGGCCTTGCTTTGAAGCTGGACTCCTGGCCCAGGGCGATGCTTATGCTCACTGAACCTCGGAGTCCTCATCCTTAAAGTAGGGCTGACCGTCGTTCTGTGCCATAGAATTGTTGCGAAGATTAAAGTGATAAGATGAAAGCAAAAAGTGCTTGACAAGTGTTAGGGTTTTTGGTGGGTATAACTATTATGCTCCTTCTTTATCTTCCAGCCAGAGGTTCAGACCATGACTTAGAGAGTCAGTCACTGAGGTGGGATGGAGCTGGTAACAACGGCCCTGACCCTTGCCCACACAGGGGCATCCAGACCAGTGGGAGCTCTACCTGCTGGATTCCAGGCAATGTGTCACCCCACATCACCTCCGTCATTGTTCTTCCTGCCACCAGCTGAGCTCTCTTTATCAGCCTGTCAAGCTGTCCTCACACAAGGCCACCGACTGGTGGCTTCAACAACAGAGCTCATTTTCTCACAGTTCTGGAGGCTGAAGTTCCAGGGGAGGATGCTAACTTGACCAGGAGGGGGTTTGGGAATTGGAGGGATTACTGAAAATCCTTACGTTAAAGACAATCCCAGTGCAGGAAAGGCCTTCAGACTGTGTAAGTGTGGCTTTCCCTTCTCTTGAAGTAACATTCAAAGACAAATTGAGTGGAGATAAATCAAGCCATTCTGGATCCACCCAGATGGTAGATTTCAGTATTTAGGCTACAAACTAGGCTTCGATCTCCACTGGAAGAGGGAGAGCTTCGGGGGATAAAACAAAGTCAAGCAAACATTAGCTGGCTGGACCATGCTTAGGGCTGAATTGAAGCTAGTCAGGAAAGGATGATAGTCTGAGAATTGATCTCTCAAACCAAAGTGACCTGGGTGAGAAATGGCTCTCAGTGGAGAGGCTAAGTAAGAATTGTCCGTGGAAAGAAAGCTAGCAAACCAACTTGGAAATGAAGAATCGGGCAATGTCTTCTTCCCTAGGGAAGCCAAAAGCTCCAGCCAAGCTCTCGTGCCATTTCATCATGACTCTCAAGGACCTGAGTTCAAATCTCAGCCCTCGCTGGCTGCCTGCTGTGAGCTAAATGAGGGTTGGAACTTGGCTGAACTTCTTCAGGACTCTCATAAATAGGAAATCTCATCACAGAGCAAATTCAATACCCCTTGAGAGAGGTGTGATGAGGAAGAAGACACAAATGACATCCCTCAGTGCTTGGGGCTTGCTGGTTGTCATGCACAGATGGTCTCACCTCCTGACAGACACGGTCACCATCCTTCTTGTCAGGGTGGCTAAGTCCCTAGGAAGTATAATAATGCCATTTATGCTATTGCCGTCATTTTTATCACAGGAGATGGGCACCCCTTAGGGTCTAGGGAGGCAGCTTCTTTTAATCAGATGATGGAATCTCCCAGAAGTCTTTCCTACATAAGAATCCTCAACAATCCTGCCCCGTGAGATTCCTTCTCTAAAACAAATGTAGATTCTCTTTTGTTCTTAAACTCTAGCCCTTGAAGGAGATTTGAAATTTTACTTCCACATCTATTACCGCTCATAGAACACTTGCTAAAGTGCAGGGCGCCCCCTACCTGCTAAATATCTTTTGTGAAAAAAATACCTTCATTGCGTTGCCTCACTTACAAAGGCCACTTAGGCCGGTTACAGTAAAGCTGGAGATGGCAACTGGGCAGGAAGGAGAATTAAGGTCTGGAGAATGATGGCTAATGTGAAACAGTTAGCAAACCGCACCCTCAGCCTGGACACGGGAGGGTTGGAGGCTGGCTTTTCACCAACCCCTGGCAAGCCGTGACATGGGGCTAAAGCTGAATTGGCTCTCGGGGGTATCTTGCTCATCTCAGCCTGCGCTGGACCTCACGCAGCACCTGGTAGGAGGGAGCCGCTTGGTAAAGGTCTGAATGTGGGACTGCCAGCTCGCTGGGTTCAGGGTGCATGCAGAAACACTGGGAACCAGGGAACTTTGGGCTGTCATTTGACGCTAGCAACTCGTGAATAAGAGCTGGTGTGTGAGGGAGAACCCTACAACCTCCAAATGCCAGGAGCACATGAAAGCATGGAGTCTGGAAGAATACACTGTCCTCCAAAGTCCGTGGTAGGAGCCATCGGGCATTTCCATGGATGGGAGCTTTAGAATCGTACACTTTGCATACCTGTAATTCTTTTTCCTCTAAAGAAATAATGTGATGCATGCAATGTGATCCATGAACAAGTGAATGCATTTCCTTGCACACTTTTCTCCTAAGGATAGGTATTTACTATCAGCACCGTTAGAAGATGCCCCCATGAAGGATGAAGTGATTGAAGGGAGTGATTTATGATGAATAGTGATGGACCCATGGGTATAAACCGTCTTTGGGGGCAGCGACACCCTAGTCCTGCCCCTCACACTTGACCTCAGAGGAACCAGGTGGGACATAAAGAGTCCTTTCTCTTTCTTCCAGGTCCCACCGCAAGCAGGTGGCTTGTTGATCCTGGAGGGGCCGGTGAAATGGAGAAGGCTGCTTATCAGTCAAGGGCTGGGCAGATATTATCACTGAAGTCCAGATCCAGCAAGGGCCTCAGCCCTGACTTGTGTTTCTAGCTTGTTCCCCCCAAGATTCTGGGACAGCCCATCTGATAAAATGCCTTTGACTGTCTGGTTTGCATGGTGCTGACAATTTTCATTCAAAACATATGCAAATCCTGAGGGCAGGTTGCTGGGGAAAGAGGTTGTGGTGAAATGCTTCTCAACTTTTAACCAAATGAATCTATTAACCTCAAGAAGAGGAGCTTTTGATTTAGGTCTCTATTTGCATCAAAAGGACAGTTAGACCCCTGTTTCTTCCTTCCTCCATCTGGTGGCTTATCTCATCTCTGGGAAGGTGAAATTAGCAAGGTGACCCAGAGCCTCTTCCCAAGTTGCCAGCTCTGGTGGCTCTCAGTGAGGTGGCCCATGGCAGACCCGCTGACCTTCCCAGCTGGGCCCAGGACGAGATGGACAGGCTCCAGGGAGATTCCTGAGCCACTGGGCAGTGCCTGGAGCCAGTGCTTACCAGAAGTAGGCTTCTTGGCTCCTCAGGGGCACCTGGCTGATATGTTTATACAGCAGCAGGGGCAGCTGGTTGAGGAATTCGTAGACAAAGAAAAAAGTAGCACTGTGAACCCTGCTCATTCATGAATGTCTGAAAACAGTGCAAATGGAGTGGTAACCAGACACCCTGCCAAGGGAAGGGACTAATCTCCAGGGACATTTTGCAGAGGAGTTTCCTGCTTCTCCACCCAGGCCTAGAGGGCTCAGGTTAGCATCTCCTAAGTCCTGGACACAGGTCAGCTCACACCAGTGGCCCCGGGCAGCACCAGCTTCATCGACAAGCAGTCTGCAATACAGCATGGGGCCCCACACCGACAAGGACCCTTATCCACATTTAATGCTCAGCCCTCACTCGCTGGATGTTCTTAAATTCTTTTGAACAAGGGCCTCCCATTTTCAGTTTGCGATGAACCCCACAAACTATACAATCCCAGGCTCCGGGGCTTGCCCAGGGTAGTGACAGCTTCTTAGCTTGGCACTCAAGGCCCTTTTCTTTTTTCTTTTTTTTTTTTAAAGGAAAGGTGCAGGCATAAATGGAGGTGAGTAGGTAGGCAGGCAGAAAGAAAGAAGCATTTTTTATTTGTTTTATTTCAGTTGTTCATTCTGGTTGTTTCCTCCAGCCTTATGTCTCAAACCTGGGTCCTTGGGATTCATACAGACTACGCCAGCCAGAGGCCATGGGTTTAACCACTAAGTCACCAGAGCATAACAGCCCTTTTCAACACAGTTTCCTGACTACCTTTCCAACCATCCCCCCATTCAGGAGCCTATTGCCTTTGGTCACAGGTTCTGTGACATACCTCCCTGCCAGCCTTTGTACTATTGTGGTTTGTGCTCAGTAAACGTTTCCCTCCACTATCTCCCTGCGAACTCCTATTCATCCTTCAAGGACCTGCCAAAAACTGTTGGTTTTTTCCTGCAGATTTCTTTGAAATCCTGCAGGCAGTGTTACTAGACCCACTCTCATTTCTCCAGCCCCTTAATACCTCCAGGGATGCCCTTAGTAAACTGTAGCATGCAAGTGTCTCCCAGGACTCTTTAAAAATATTTAACAACTACTATGAGAGAAGCACCAACGGCTCAGAGCTGATAGGAAGAGGCGAGGCACAGCTCAGAAGCATGCCATCACACACCACATCTTCCCCAAGACACCCCCACACCCGCTAAAGCCAGGAGCCACCCATAGAGGCCATGGTGTGGCCCAGGCAGGTGGTGAGAAGGTGAAGCAGCAGGAGCGACGAGGTACCCTAGAGGGAGAGCCATCAGGTCCTGGGAAGGTTCAGAGAGGCAGGGACAGGGATGCTCCCAATGTCTGAACAAGGGATGCAGTGAGGTGTCACTGGCCACGCTGGTTAGGCCAGAGGATGGAGAGTCTTAGCAGGTCAGGGGAGAAGGAGGGTACAGGTTGGAAGGTGGTAAAAAGTGGGGTGTGTGAGGGAGGAGGAGGCTGGTGTAGAGGGCCTTCCAGGCACCAGCAACACTAGGTAGCTCTCAGCCTCCATCCAGTCTCATTCTCACACCCACCTGGTGAGGTGGGGAGGAGGGTCTCCCCTAAAGCGCAAACAGACCCACAAAGAGGCTTGTCCCAGTCTCTGGTCTGCTGGATTCAAAATCCCTGCCACTGCCCCTTGCGCTCCCTGGGGAGGGAGCTGTGCATATTCACCTAGTTCTCCAGCACACACACGTGTCTTCCTGGAGGACACCTGGGGTCACTGCCCCGCCCCCTCTGGCTATTTCTCCGGGAGTCTAAATGGGAAAAACAGGCACTAGGTTCGGAGCAAGGAATTTACAGGCCAGCACAGGATTTCTCAGCCTTGACTCTGCTGTCCAGTCCTTTGGGGCTGGATCAGTTATTCTTTGGTGGTGCTGCCTGCTCCCATCATCTCCAGCTATGACAACATCAGGTGTCTCCACTGTCACCTGGGGGAAAACAAGCACCAACTCACCCTCCCAGGTGAGAAGGCTGGGAGGAGCTGAAGGGAATTTCACCAGTCCCTTCTGCAAAGACTTTTCAGCACCCAGGTGGCCCTTCGTTCCTCGGGCCTGGGTGCTAAGGACTTGGGGTGGGGGGCTCGTGGGGGCAGGTGAGTGACTGGGAGGCAGGGCAGGGGAGTGAGTGGCAGGGAGCAGGCGGGGAGGCGGGTGGACCACGTGACCTCTGGAGAGCTCTGGCCTGCCCTGTGGATTGGGGCGGCACCGGACCCCGCCCTTCCCCAAGGGTGACTGGGCTCCCACAGAAACGCTTTGTCCGGTAGCTCCCTTCTGCCTGCACCCCCATGAAGTGCAGACCCAACGGCCAATTATGAAAATGAAAAATCCAGGTCTTGGCCTCAAATGAGTGTTTTCCTTTGGTGCCTTGATGCCTTGTAATAAGTGCCTGGCCATCAAGGAATCCCAGGAATGTGGTCTTGATAATGAAAAGAGCCCCCCCCCACCCCCGCACGCCTGCCCAGAGGGGCCCACTCACTGGCACTGGTCGGACACAGAGGCTTGGGCCAGCCACCTCCAACTCTGGAGCAGCCTCACCCCTGGGGCAGGGGCACTTGCCGACATGGGCCAGTCCACTGGCCCCGGGCCTGTTTCCACACTCAGCTCCTGAAGAAAGCAACAATCCTTATGAATGCTTGGCTTTCTGTCAGGAAAAACAAAACGCCCGTCCACCTCCAACCTCATAGTTTTTGACTGTATCCTTTCTCATTTAATGTCACAACGATGAGACTGCTAGCGTACCCATTTTCCTGATGGAGAAGTTGAGGCTGGGAGCATTTAAGCCACCATCCCAAGGGCTCCAAGCTGGCAAGCGGACTTGCTGGAATTTGAACTCAGCGCTTTACAGAGGTGGTACTAGAAAGAACTCAGCCTCCTGACCGACTTGTCTGGGGCCCTGGGCCTGAAACCTAGGGCCAAGAGGCCTTGGCGTTGAGAGTTTTCCAGGTGTCTGGGTTGGGGAGAAGCCCCACGGCAGACGGAGCAAACTCCGGTCCCTCTGGCTCCCGGAATCTTACCATACTGTGAATGACAGGAGGGGTTGATGAGAGAAAGGGTTATTTAGATAGCTTGGCCAGGAAAGCACACCATCCTCTGAGGTGGTGGGGGCTCCCCCTGAATCCAGGTTGTTTTTTGTTTTTTTCTATCCTTAGAGAGTATGGCCCCCAGTTCAGGCTGCCAGTCAATGGTGATTTCCCCGGAATCAGGATATCGTGGCGCTGCAGGGCCAGGCTGGGAATCCAAGGGATAGAAAGCCACGTCTACAAGGTCTCAGGTAAGTTACAGAACGTCTCAGGTAAGTTACAGAACATGGGCTTCCTCTTCTGTAAGCTGAGACAGTAAATCAACTCCAGAGAGCTGTAACACTGACTGAGTGACTGTGAGGGCTGCCACAGAGGGTCCTCTGGAGGTACTTGTTAACCTGCCTGGGTCACCAGGGGCAGGTGTTCCCACCTCTCTGGGATTCAGTGACTCACCTGTAAAATCAGGGAAATGGGAAAATCCCAATTCAGGGCTCTTGGTGGAAGGGCATGTGCAAAGGCTCAGAGGTGACAAGTGCTCTGGCTGCTTTAGGATTCCTGGACGGAGACGATGTTGGAGGGGGGCAGGCTTAGGGCTCTCCCGAGAGTGGAGGCTGCAAGGTGAATTGGCTCCGGTTTTGAGGCTGAAATCCTTTCCTGACTGCTGAAGTCTCAGGACTCGCAGGTACCAGGGATGGCGATGTTGCTGAGATGTAGACTGTGCCCTTTTGTTCGTAGCACCCCTAGGGCCTGAAGCTGGGTTCCCAGAGGAGTGAAGGTAGCAGAGTGAAGGAAGCAGCTTGACTGGGCTTGGAAGGAAGAGACAGAGAGCACATGAGGCCCTGGGGGCAGGTACCTCCTCCTCCCGCCCAGAACTCCAGTCTCTCCTGGCACACACACCCCATTATGTGGTGCTCACAGTAGGCTGATTGTGGGCCCTGGGTCCAGGACAGGGTTGGACCGCAAGACTCCTCATAATAGCTGCTATTTATCAAGGGCTTGCTGCATGCCAGGCCCCCAGCTGAAATCTTCCCAGGCATTATCTCATTTAATCCTTCGCTGTGCTCTGTGCTCTAGGGAGGAGCTTCCTTGTTTCCTAAGCTTCTTGTTTCACAAGGAAACTCAGGTTCAGAGAGGTTAGTGTTTTGCTCAAGGTCACACAGCTGTTAACATAGCCAGGATTCATCTGCATCAGAGAAGGCTGCTGAAAGTGCACTAATTAAGGTTTGGGGATTGGATCACCTGCAGATGTGTCTTTTCAACGGGTGAAAAAGAAACCCCGTGTTCCCCAAGATAGTCTTTTCACTCAAGAGTTGACTTCAAGTCAAGTCAGTCCAACATGCAATGTGGGAGCTCTACAAACTGTTTCCTATACGAGTGCTCTAAGACACGCCATCTGTTTTAAGATGGACCCATGGTTCAATGATGACTTTCAAAGAGGAAGCATAAAGGAAGAATTATTATTTAATGTGCTCTGAATTCTACCACTTGCTCATGGGAATCTGAGCACCTTAGAATGGAAGACAAATTGAGCCAGACTCTGTTAAACCCCAGTGATGCAAATATAAATAGCAAGGCTCACAGACAAATTCAAGCACTTACCTGTTTTTCTTTTTTAAAATCAATCACTTGTATACATATTTTCATTAAAGGGTAATGGACCCATAACAAAGAGCACATGTACCTAGGGCAAAACGTATGTATGTATTCATTTAATCTGTATTAAATGAACATCTTCTCCCTCCAATGCAAAGTCCAGCAGGCAGGAAGACAATACGCAAGTATGCAGAGAAGTCCATGAAATTACTCCATTGTGTTTACATTATGAGAAAACCAAGCAGTGGGTGAAGATAAAGAACAAAGAGGAAGACTCTCCATTTTCAATAAGGTGGTGAGGGAGGGTAGGATTTTGTCTCACGCAGGTGCAGGGAACCAGAAAAACTGAAGGTTGTGGTCCCCAGGGGAAAACATTCCAGGCAGTGAGAACTGAAGTGGGGTTTGAGTCTACACACAGAGAGACATCCCATCTAGAGGTATTGGTGCTGTGACTGAGAAGCCAGGGAAAGCTTCCCATAGTGGTAGCTTCCGATTGCCAGGTGGACCAAGGAAAGGTCATTCCAGGTAGACTGAAGCCTGGGGGAGTAAGTAGTTGGAAGGGAAGTATGTGCCATGAGGCAGGAAGAGACACCCACAGACCAGTACTTAGAAAGCAATGGATGGGTCTGGGTCTTATCCAAAAAATAATGTTTCAGAAAGATCTTCTGGGTAGTATATAAGGTGAAGTGGAGACATCACAGCTGTGGCATAGATTAGTCCTCAAAGACTTCATTTAATAACAAATAATAGCTACTAAATAAGATAGAAGTAAAGTCCGAAGGTCAGCAATTCATGGATGACATGGCAATCTTTGGTACAGGGACCCAGGCTCTGTCATGCATGAATCCTTTTCAAGTTTACCTCATAGGCCAAGATAGCTGCTGGAGCTCCAGCCATTATGCCCACATTCTAGTTAGTAGGAAAAAGCAAGGAAGGAGACAGGGAAACACTTTCACCCCTTCCTCCTTTTAACAACAATTCCTGGAAATACACACACCACCTCAATCTATAACCCATTGGTCAGCACAGTCACATGGCTACATCTGGACATACAGGAGGCTGGGAAAGGTCATGACTCAGGTTGGCCATGTGTCCGTATAAGAACCAGAAGAACTAGAAAGTATCATACATTGCAGGACAAAGAGCATCCTCTGCCACCACTGGGAAAAGCCACCTCCTCTATCTAACCCTCCCTTTCTTCATTTGTAAAATGGGGTTAACAGTCTTCACAGAGGCAATAGGAGAATTAACTGAGATTCTGAAAAGCATCAAATACATTGCCTAGGATATGGTGAGTGTTCAAAATCTTTCAAGAGACTCACTCAGTGGAGCAACGGTTAGGTTCGCCGCCTCCTGCTGAGCACAGTCCACATATATCCCAAGGACCCAGGTTTGTGTCCCAGGGCCTGGGGGAGCAACCAAGATGAACAACTAAAGAAAAAGAAAAGAAAATTCCTCCTCTTCCTTCCTGCCTGCTTGCTTATTCGCCTTCATTCCTGCCTGTACCTTTTCCTTTATAACTGTGCATATACATACATACATATATATATACACACATATATACATGTCTTATTCACATATATATTATACACAGATACATACACACAAATGTATATTTTTTTCCAAGAAATGCTAATGCTCTTGTGACCTGTTCTTTGAATACCTGTAATAAGAAGCAGAAACATGACTCAGGCTATATTCCAGCCCTCTCTGAATTGACTTAATGTCACGTCATCTCTATGGTAATATGGGGTTCAGAAGGGGAACAGAAAAGGACCCTCGCAGAGTCATTTTTAGAGATGATTTTACAAAGGAAAGGGGTCATATGTTGAGTCACCAAATTAAGTAAGAGAAATGGCTAGAATTTGAAACTAAACTGCTCTTCTTCCCAAACCTGGGTGCCCAGCCACAGCCCTGCCCTGTCACCCTTTTATCAGCACCTCTGGGCAAGCATCCTTGGGGTCAGGAAACTCCAAAGGGAAAAGCTTTTCTTGGAGGGGGTGTGTCTTGTGCTGCAGGGACTTTCCTTGCCCTGTGCATCCCTTGGGAAGTTACCCAACACTCCCTGCCTGGAGATGCGCTCCTAGGCCCCATCTAAGTCCCCCCAGGAGGCCTGCAGCCCCTAGGCCATGGTGGAAGGCTGTGTTTTCCAGTGGGATGGGGGTTCCCTTATGGTGGTCACAGCTGCCACCTTCCCTGGCACCACGGCATGGCACTGTGGGGCTCGTATGCTCCCATGCGCACCCTGAGATCTGAATGTCATCACTGTGTTTTCGTTTTTCAGTTGCTGCCAATGGGTGCCCGTCTGGGAGCAGGACTGAGGCTGGGCTTCTGGGTTGGCTGAGATACCCGGAAAAAAGCTGCTGCTCAGGGGCCTTCCACCTACAGGATCCCAGGAAGCCTGGCCCAGGAGCTCTGCCAACTGACGCCAACCCCGCCTAGGGGGAAGGATGGAGAAAACAGGGCTCCCTCGCCTTCCCTGGAGCTCTGGATGCTTATGACTGCTGACCTCAGACTGTTTCTAGCGGAGCCAGGCTCTTCTTGATTGTGTTCTAGAAAGTTCTAGAAGACCTGCTGAGCGGTGGGTAGAGCTGTAGAGACAGAGGGCTGCTTGTGGGAGTCTTTCCTTGGACTCTAGTCCACTCAGTATCTCCCAGCTGCTCTGGGAGACTGACGAGTAGGGTCCCACATGGGACAGCAGGAAGTCCCAGGGAAGCAGGGAAACCGAGGCTGAGAATTAGTCAGGGTTCCACCCTCAGCAGTCGCTGTAGAGGGGTCAGAAGTTACACGGGGAGCATGAGGAATGAAGAGAGATTTAAACTGAAGTGGGCCACCATTCAACTAGTGTTCTTTCTAGAATGCTAGCGGCAACATGCAATTCAATAGGATCAATTAGACAGATCGACTGATTGATCGATTGATAGATGATAGAGAGACATCTCTAGATAGAGAGAGATATAGGGACTGCAGGGGAGATTTCCCAACAGAGCAGTTCTTTGATGCTCCTGCTGGGAACTGGATGTTTTCTTTCCCCAGCTTCTCAACACCCTGGCCACTTGCTCATCTGGTTCTCGTCATGAGGTTCACTGAGTGCCAGACAGAAAAGAGGCTCCCTTTCCTCCTGCTTCTCCCCCACCCTCTATCCTCAGCTTGGTGGCGTCTCCTTCAGGGAAGCTGAGTCAATGGGGTGGGGCCTGCAGGGCGCACTGGGGGACTCAGAAAGAACAAGGGTGATAACCTCAGCAAGCTGTCACTCATGGCAACTCGCCACGCCCTCAGAAATTCACACCCGTCACATGCAGGTTTAGGTGTTCTGCCTCGATGTTCCCATCTGTAAAACCGAACCTTTCATGCCACCACTTAACCCTTGGTTTTCCTGACCCATCCATGGGACAAATTATGGCCCAACCCCCCACCTCCATGTACCAAGAGGGCGGCCAGTGTGGGACCAAAATCTCTGGGACAGGATGCCAGTTTGTTCGTTTCTTGCTGTGTGATCTCAGCAAACTTACCACGGGGTCCTCAGTTTCCTTATCTGTAAAATGGGAAGAAGAGAATAGTACTGGCTTCACGGTGTTGCTCTGAAGATTCAACTAGATCACAGATACAGCTCTGCCCAGTATACACACTTAAATAATAGTGCAAACTCTAAATCTAAAAACAAAATGATGAGACAGACATGTAAAGTCTCTTATCCTACTGAATTCTAGACCCTTTTATCTGTCCTTCGGCGTTTTCTTTTCCTGGATCTTTGTTAATCACCATTTACTGAGCACTAACTGTGTACCAGGAACTATGTCAGGTTCTTGGCATGTCACTTTATCCAGACATCACAACAGCCCATGGAAGTAGGAACTATTACTATGCCCATTTAACAGATGAGGAAACCGAGGCTCCAAGAGATGAAGGGCTTGTCCAATATGACATAGTACCATACATGACAGATAAATACCTAAACTCTAAGACAAAGGAGATCTGAGTCAGCACTGCCTTCTCTCCCTATTTCCTCAGTGACCCTATGTGTCAGTTGCTTCTTTTGTAAAATGGGATAATAATAATAATAATAATAATAATAATAATAATATGCTTTTCACCTCAGTCTGGAGACAGCCAAGGAATGCTTTTAGACTCCTTTAACTTGAACCTAGCTCCTTCCCCCACAGTACCCAGTTTCCAGTAGGTATCCGTATATCTATTTGTTGCATGAGTGATTAAAAGCTGCAAGACCACCTTTACATTGGTAGGACCTGGGTGGGGTGGGGTGGGAGCACTGCAGTGTCCTGGTTGGAGCAGGGGGCTCCCCCTCTCCTGGAGGAGACAGCTGAAAACGGGGATGTAATCATAGCTGGTTCCTTATATGGTCACCTGGGGATGCCTAGAGAGGGTTAAACATTTGGGCATTGTGTCCTGGAAGCTCTCCAATCCTGCTTGCCCCATTACCTTGCCTCCAGCTGAGATTAGGCCATTAGTTTACTCATAAACAGGTGGCACACTCCACCTGGGCAATGAGAGATAAGGGCTATTTCAAGCGACCGCCTGCCCACTGGTCTCTGCTGTCTGACAGACAGGTTTTCAGGTAGCTCTGCTCTGTCCTCTGGAAATCCTTGTGTTTATTTTAAGACTCTGGGACCTCGGAATGGCCTTGTGGACAGAAATGGAAGCCAGGAGCTGGCTTCCAGAGCCAATCTTGGGTCAGAAGAGCAAGTTCAGAAGGTCAGGTTCAAATCCAGCAGCGGTAATTTAGAGAACCTTTCATTCCAGAACCAAAACCGGGGTCTTCCCAAGGCTCCAGAAGCTCCATTCATTCCTAATTTCTTGTCTTATCTAATCTCAACTCCTTGGCTTTCCTCCCAGGTACTTCCTTCCCCAGTTGCATTTTAGGCATCACCATTGAACACCAGAGATCCCATTATGAATGGCTCCACCTGACTGCCCCACCAGCCTCTTGTGTTTGCAAGATCCACGAGATAAGAGTGCCTTTTGCCTTCTACTGAAGAATGCAAATGATGGAAAAAAGGTCAAAAGAAGACTCTTTCTGGGACTTGTGAAAATGATCTGAAAGTCAAATTTCAGTGTCCATGAATGCTTCTTGGAACAAAACCCCTCTTTGGCTTACTTACCACGCAAGACTGCTTTGGTGCTAAAGTACAGTTGCTGGAAACTTCATGACTTAGCACTTCTAAAATCACAAGGATGCCTCTGGAATCTCCTTTCAATGTCAAATCCATAAAATCCATTATAGGTCAGAAGGAACAGATGAACAGGTGCGATTGATTTCGATGATGGGGAACATTCCCGTTGAATCCAGTGAAATGAAAAGTTATCTTCTCATGAGTAGAACTGGTTTTCAAAATATTGGATTTAATTATTATTATTATATCTTTTCATCGATAACATTTCTGTAGAACTTCTTAATTCCCTCTGACACCTTCGTAATATCCTAGATTTTTGACCCTCTTGGCCTCCAAAACATAATTTGCTTCTTTATCTGATTCTTCATAGAAAATATTTGCTCATCTTTGACCTAGATCAGGGAACTATGGCATAAATGTCATTATTTTGGTCTCCCAGCTCCTTGCTCTACATTGTCTTACATCCGTATGATATAGGTGAGGGTGAGTGAGACACACTAATGAGACGCTGGGTCCATCCAGAAAGAATCTGGGGAGAGAGCCGTTGTGTCAGGATCACACACAAGTGTATCAAAAGCAGAAACAGCGAGTTGAAGCTCCCTGCAGGCAGGGAAAGTCGCATCAAGGGAATGCACGTGTGAAGGAACTGTACTGCCTGCCTGTCACTCAGGCAGGAGGGATTCTTGAATATGCATGAGGGGCGGGACTTATTCCTTCGTGGGCGTGTCCAGGTTCCCTGGCGTGAAAATGGTGGGCGTATTTAGGGGTGTGTCCTAGCCCCAAGTTTCTAAGGTGGGGTCTTTGCTCTTTGGAGTCCTTGCTCTTAGAAGTCTGGTGGTTGGCCAGTTTCTACTCATGCATCTGCATGCTGCCCTGTAGGTTTTAAGCCATGCTCTCCCCGCGTCCCGTACAGGGCCTGGAAATCTTTTATAAATCTTGGTCCCATTTGGGCCCACATGCTGTCAGCACTCTTTAGGGAGGTGGGCATGAAAAATGAACAGGAAGACCCATTAAAAAGTGTCCTTTGTCCTGGTCTCCCAGACAGTTCTCTTCTCTCCTGTTTGCACATCCAAACTCCCTTATTATTCTCCGGGAAGCCTCTCTGACTCATCAGAAACGTAAAGAGTTTCCTTTTCTCTGCTCCAAATCCCCATGGGAGAACTTCAGTTAGTCTCGGTCATTTGAAGGATCAACTGAGATGGAAACAATGGAAAACAAATTCCCTTCTATCAAGCTATCAAGCATCATGGCAGTGGCAAGAGCAGGGGGAGCTCCTGTTTGACGTGCAGTTCACCCCACCACCACCAGGGCAGCTGAGGGGCAGGGAGTCCCCTGACATTCCAGAATCTGGAACTGAGGCAGGTGCGCCACCATTTCGTGACCCTATGACCTGATGCAGGGGAAGGTGAGCGGAAACACCCTGATGAGACGCTGGGTCCGTCCAGAATCCGTGGAGAGAGCCGTTGGGTCAGGACCACACACAAGTGTATTAGAAGAAGAAACAGCGAGTTGAAGCTCCCTGCGGGCAGGGCAAGTCACATCAAGGGGATGCACATGTGTAGGACCTGTGCGGCCTGCCTGTCACTCAGGCAGAATGGATTCTGATATATATATAAGTACCCACGGGGTGTGTCCAGGTTAAAGTGTGTCCTAGCTCAATTGCTAAGGTGGGGTCCTTGCTCTTTGGAGTCTTTGTTCTTGGCCGTCTCAGGTTTGGCCACTTAGTTTTCTACTCCTGCATCTGCAGACTGCCCTGCAGACTTTAAACTATGCTGTCCCCTCATGGCGACCTTGTTCACTTGCTTCTCTCTCCCAGTCTGTGTTTCCTCATGGGCCCAAGATGGGACTAGGCTGAGTTTCCTTCAGGCTAGCTCAAGGATGCATTTTAAATCTGCTAAACAGGGCTAGTACTGTGTGTTGGCAATGTCCCCCTCCTCCCTTCCAAGCAGTGAAACCCAGTCCCCTTGAGGTTCTCATCCCCGGTCCCTGACAAAATGTCTCCTGAAGCCTTTGCAGCAAACCCATTCCTCCCCACCCCCCACCCCCGCCCCCCTCTCTACCACATGCCCCCAAGGGATTCTGGGCAGACACACCTCCCACAGCCCCAGGCTTAACCGAGCCCCATTTCTTCATCCAGGATCAATTAGTTTTTTTTCTTCTTAAGAATAATAATGAACCACACAGTCAACCTCACAGTCCTTTCTATTATTCTCTTCATCTGCTTTTGGATTTCCTCTTT
>RJWH01006419.1:0-23265 GCA_004363575.1 Solenodon paradoxus
CAGCACAGACAGCAGGTGCCAGGGAAGAAGAAGAATAGCAGCTAAAAAGAGCTGGCCATTCTCCCCGGCGTGTGGGGCAGTTCCCGCCAATGCTCATCATCTGGGCCAAGAACTAGTGTCCACGGTCAGCCTCCAAATGCTCTGCTGCGGGCCTGACGCAGAAACCACTGTTGATAAGCCTGAGAGTTTACAATGCGACCCGTGTAACATTCCGGATAGCAGTAGAGATGTGTGGACACACACACACCTTCACGTTTACACAGAGAGACTATCTCCGTGAGATCTATGTCCTACCAACATGCGTTGTTATATACAATAACTTGCTTCATATAACTTCATTGTCTATACATACATATGTATGTGTGTAGATATGCGTGCGCGCACACACGCACACACACACACGCACACACACACACACACACACACACACTCTATAGACATAAGTAGCATTTCCCCAATTGAGTCCTCCTCCTACGCCGCCACTTAGTGGAACCTTAAATTTAACCAGCAGTGTCTGCAGTGGTAAAGGCAGCTTCCCAGGACCTTGTCACTTAATCGGCCTTCCCAAGTTCACCAAGCGTGCCCATACCTGCTCCCGCTTTCTCATTAAGGGTCGTGAGATTTCAGATGACAAGGAAGACCAACGGACTGGATTTCACAATCTGGCTCAAAGCCCCCTGTGCCTGTGGCTGGATTGTGTCCCCAGCCCCGGTCATGAGGGAGAAGGGTTGTGCCCTGACCTGCAAGGCCCTGGCCCCATCTGCTGGCCTCTGTCCTCCCCCCTGCCCCTCAGAGGGCGTCCGCGCACAGCGTCACTCACACGCTTCTCGGATAGTAGCCTCCAGCATTTCCTCACTGCTTACTGTAGGGACACGACTTCCCAGCACGAGTGAGACAACGCTCCTGACGTCAGAGGAGGGTGGGCCTGGGAAGAACACAGTCAGGCACAAGGCCATTGGGAGCTTGTCTAAGGTATTTAACTCCTCAAGGTCTCGGTTTCCTTGTGTCTAAATGGATCCTAGAAAGCTTTCCAAGATGAACACTGTCCAGGATGGTCCTACTTCTCCATGGCCTTTCAGAGCCACTTAAACTTGTTTTCCTTCTATTTCACAGAATACTTTTCTTAATTCCTACTTTCTACCTTTTCTCAGGCTGTTCTTCCCACGGGAATGCCCGTGTGCTCCCTGTTCCTTCGCCTCCCTGGTTCCCTAACACTCATCCATCCATCCCCGCCTGTGGGCGTCAAGGCCAATGTTGGCCTCCAGTTGAGTAACACCCTTTGTTTCCATGTCGGCTCTCACTGATGAGAGTTTCTTCTGCTCCCAATTTAGACGAAAGATGGCTCACTCACCAGGCAGCTCCATCCCATTAAGCTCCATAATTCTTGGCTGATCTTCCACCACGGGCTTCCCTTGGTTCTGTCTCCAGTGCTGCCTCCCCCATGAATGCCACTTACACATCAAACATCTACCCTACACCCACCTGGGTGTCCAAGAAATGCCTCCCCAGAGTCCCCCAAACCTGCTCCTCCTCCAGACGTCCCCAAATCTGTGAGTGACACCACTGTCTATCTAATGACTGAGGCCCCCAATGCCCTCTAACCTACTCTTGGCGTCTCATCTATGAGCAAATGCTTTTGATGACAGCCGAACAGTGAATTACAAAGACAGTCACCCCTGACCGTCTCCACGGTGACCATCTGAGTCCCAGGCATCACATCTCTCTTCTGGGCTGTTGGGTTAACCCCCAACCTGCTTTGTCTCACTACAGTCCAACTTCCACATCCAGGAGGGTGATATTTTGTTTTAAACCCTTAGCGTGGTTCGAGAAGTCTGATCAGCACAACAGGCTCTGTGCCTGGATGCGTCCATGCTCATGACTAACCGCTCTCCTGTGCTCATGTGGCCAGGAGCAACCAGCTTTTCTTCCTGTTCCTCAGACTCTAGAAGATTACGGGCGCGTTTCTGCTAACTCTTCTTGCTGCTCCTGCAGATTCCTCCACCTCAGTGAGGGGATATGTTATGACCTGTCATTCACCATTTGAGTCTACACCCAAGTGTCACCTTCCTGGAGACCACCCTCCTGGAATTATTCAATAATTCTACCACACTAAGCCCCTTTATTAAATTCCGAATGTTAAAAGTAACTGGTGGCTTGGTTTTATTTTACTTTTTCGAGTAAATACTGAGTGGTGGAGCAACGCACAATTCAGTGTCTGGTGCCACCTGCACTCCGTCCCCGGGCACCTTGTGTTGGCTCAGAGGGGCTGTGCGCTTGTCCGGCAATAATCACCCATCACTTAGCCCGGCTACCGGTGAGGCAGCCTCGTCGTGGCAGATAACGGGCCTGCTGTTGTTCTGAAGGTAAACTAGCTCATCCTTCCTCTTTAGAAGAAGAATTTTTAAGTCTTTCTGGACAGGAGCTGTCTTAATCCTCAAGCCCTCCAGGATCGGAACTTCTTCAAATGTTTATTTTAATTGTAAAATGTCTGCTTGTTAAACCATGGCAGAGTATCTTTGCTGTCAAATGAGCTTCCCACACAGACCTAGCAGTTAGGGACTTGCATAAGGGAGAAATGCTTGGATCTGAGAAAAATGGTGATTTTGAAAATAGAAGATGGAACGTGTTCTGCAAATATGTTCCTGCTGTTTCCCAAATAACCTAATTATTTGACCGATCTCAAGCTCAGTCCTTTCTTTCTCTTCCCCACCTGTTCGTTTCTGTGTAGAGAAAGCATATTGTTTAATACATGTGCAAAACTGTCTCATAAATACACCCGACTGAAATCAGTTCTCACTGACTAAATAAAGGTGCATTACATTTTTTACGGAGACAGAATATCGGGGGTGGCTTGGCATGCCATGCATACCCTCTTAGCATGAGCACCCAGAGCCCCTGAGATCTCGGGGTGGAAGGGGAGTACAGGAGGAAGCACCAGCATGTGGGTTGGGATCTGGCACCAGCCAAGGGGAGTGTCAGAGAGAGGCCTCTGGCGTGTGTCCAGTGTCCCAGGCTCCTCCCTCACAGGCATGTGACCCAGCCCCAGCGAGTGCTCCTTTCATTCCCGGTAGCACTTACTTTTGAACTTGGTCTCACAGAGCCGCATCCTGAAGCACAGCTCACTTGGCTGTGATCCTAAACCCCTACTAGTTATCACAACCCCCATACCTCAAGAAAGCATCCCCTCTAGACCCTGGCCACCCTGTCCCCACCCACCTTTCAGGTTGACCTTCACCTTCCCACAAGCACAGCTGTCTCCTGGGACTGGGATTTTCTATTCCCATTCTTACATTTATCAGTACTGGCATTTATACTCCATGACCTGTTGAAATGTCCACTATTAGGTGCCATTTCCAAGATGAATTCTGCCAAGATGTCCACCTATTGAGGACAGTCCCCTTTGCAGAATTAGTCCCTGATTTCTGCAGATTAATGCAACATCGTGATCCCCTCTGGCAATAAATAGTTGAAAAACTAGGCTGCAAGCTTTATAGAACTTCTAGATTGAAAGCTCCTAGAAGACAAATGGCTCATCCCACTCATCGGCCCCACTCCGTGTTCTGCATGGAATGGGCTGCATCGGGCGCCCCTTGAATTTAATAGATTCAGATCCAGACAAACAAGACCAGCTCTACCCAACTGGAGCTCTGGAATCCTTCTGGAGGGTTTTCCCTCCCAATTCCAGAGTGGGGCTGACCAGAGCAGGTCTCCTAAAAGTCCTTCACCCGTCAACAAAGACCATCTTATCTCAGTCCCATTGCAAAGATCGCAGCAGCCATCAGAAATATGCCTTGGCTTTGAAAGTTAAACTATATGAGAAATTTGCTTGGGAGAAGGGTAAATAATCCTGGATTGTCTCCGAGGGAAAGACAAGTGGACCCGCTGAGTTCTATCCCTCTTAGAGTCAGAAAATTCCTATATTCTGGAATCTATGTCTCCTCTTTCCAACTTTCTCACTCTATCTCTTCCTCACTCTGTCCCTCTATCTCATTTTCTTCCTCTGTTTTCTTGTCTCTAGTTCCCTGTCTTTCCTTTCTTGCCTCTGTCTCTCTTCATTTCTCTCCTCCCCCACAATATTGAATAAAAATAGCTAAGCTTCATCTCTGACCCTTTCTTTTTCAAGAGTCTATCAATTCTCTTGAGACATTCTTTCTTCGGCTATGCTAATATAATTGATTGGAGCACAGGTTTCTTTTTCATCAATCACATTCCAGCTGGGCCTTTGTAATGTTATACCTCTGCCTGCTTGATTGAACTTGGGTGTTTCCCAAATCTCCACAGCCACATAGAGTTAGGAGACTGTTCTCAGAGAGCTTAATTCCACAGATGGTTAATCTCATTTTTTATGTGTTGATTTTCCTAGTTTCTCTCACAGAGGATAATTTATTTCAAAGTTCCAGGAGTACTTTATTATAACCTCTCGTTTACTGACTATAATAATAATAATAACCGCCATTTATTGGGTGTTTATTATACATCAATCACAGCATTAAGTGCTTTGTGTAAGTTCATTGATTTAATTTCCTCAATAACCCTATGAGATGTAGTTGGGTTTTTTTTTTTTTAATGTAATTTTCCTCTTATTTTACAGATGAGAAAACCAAGCTTTAGAGAGATTAATGAAATTGTACAGCTTCTAACAGGAGCCTGGCTCTTCACCGGTTCCCTTTCTGCCATAATTATTTTAGTCTATTGAACTGCAGAGCATCTGCCTTAAATACCAATCTAGCAGTCAGCGCAGATTTCAACCAGTAGTTTCACTCATCCCTTACTGTTTCTCCTTCCCTACTGACACAGGGAGGTGTCACCTGGTGAGGTGACAGACATACCCTGATGAATAACAAAGACTCAAGGATATTTGTATTCAGCTTAGATGAAATTCCAACCTAGTGATACGTACAACACATTCAAATGAAGCACATGAATCTTAACATGATCCAATGTTGGGGCAGTTGATGCATTATCATGTAGGATGGATAGAACCCAGACAGGCAGAGAAGAGTTCAAAGGCGCCCTCGATGGTAAAAAGCCTGAGCTAACTTTCAGAGGCAGGAACACACACCTGCCACCTTCAGGGACAATGTGAGAATAATGCTTTCATAGAAGAATCCAGAGACGATACTATTTAAAGAATAAGGCATCAGAAATGAAGGTGTATAAAAGGTCAACGTAAGAAATCTGGAGCACAGTGTCTGCATCCAGAAGTTCATTCCCACCAATAAGATTTTGCATATCAAGAAGCCATAGTTAAAAACAGGTTCCTTTGAGGGTCAGGAACCTGGGGTCTCAGATGTGGTTTATAGTTCACCCAGTGTCCCCTAGAGTCTATTCCTAAAAGGCGAAGAGAAAAACAACTGTTTTCCTGAAAGTTTTCTGAGATGTACAAACTAAGTGAACATACTAGCTTAGCTGATTCAAAAATAATATATATACAATTTTCTAAACCAGTCGTCAATACCAGCTGGGCCAGCAAACTGATTTATCTTTATATCAGTCAGTAAACTTCATGAAGGAGAAATAGCATCTCAAGTGTTGGCGCTAACACATCCTCCATGCTACTGAAAAAGTGACCTTTCTTGAAACATTTTTACACGGTTTGGGAGTATATATTGGTGCAACGATTAGGGAGGGCAGTGTGGCAATTCCATACGATCCCATCATCCCACTTCTGAGCACTTAAGTGAAAAATGTAAGAGCCCAGATTCACAGAGACAGACACACCCCTGGTGTATTGCGGGATGGTTTGCAGTAACCAAGGACTGGAAACCACCCAAGTGCCCACTGACAGATGAAGAAAGAAGGTGTGTTCTGTATACTCAATGGCACACTACTCAGCCCTCTAAAATGAGTCCTGACATTGGGGGCATCTTTGGGAGGACTCGAGCTGATGCGCCCAGGTGAGCCGGCAGGAAGACAAACACCACAGGGACTCACTCACCTATGGAATATAAAGAAACCAAGCAAATAAACAGAAACAAACCCTCACATGTTACAACAGGACTGAGGTCACTGGTGGGGAAGGGATGTAGGTGAGAGCAAGTGGTGGTGGATCTGATGGGCAGTGGTGGAGGAACGATGGCCATTTGGTGGTGGGTGTGGTGTGTTATCACGCATTCCATGAAAAAACGGTGAATCTGTACATCTAAGCTGACATTGTTTGGTCAATCAGAATTACCTCAAAAATATTTTTAATAAAAATAATAGCAGTTTAAAAAGTGATCTTTCTGACATGCAAAGAATTAACCATCTCCATTCCCAACATGAAATGCTCCAACAGGTCTCCACAGATTTAGAATCCAAGCCCCACGGCATGACACACACTGCTTTCCGCATGTGGCCACAGGAGGCATCGCCCCCAGAGCTCACCGCCAGTCCCTCTCTGCACTTCACCCCATGTGCATACACGTGCCAGCTTCTGCCAAGAAACGCCCTCCCCTCGTGTGTGATGGTGTTTCCAAGGGAATGAAGTCATTCATTCCATGTCCAGTTAACCTGCTATGCTTCATCGCACTCGTTAAGTATTTTACGTTATGCCCAGCACTGGGTTTGTATGAGTCTTAAAAGAGTGTGTTAAAGGAGATTATTCACAGCATCCTTATTTGTAGATTAGAAAACCGAGGTCCCTTTTTTTCAAGACCAAAACCGACAAAGTGCCAGAGTGAGGATCTGAACCCAGACACCTGGGTGTTGTTCTCTCATCTTCTAAACATGTTCTACAAGCACCAGAGGCTCCTTGGGGGTGTGGAGGGGCCAAAACACGAAAACGACCTTCCTGCAGAATGCTGGGGGCCGTAGTAAAGCAGAACCTGTGCCTAGAGGAGGACTCCAACATCTCTGTCTCCCTAGGGAAGGAGCAGCTACACTTTCTCACCTGAAATCCTCTCCTCAGAGAGGTCTGGAGCAAGTGCCTTTTATTAGGTGGCTTCTCCGCCAAGTGTCAGTTCTCAGTGCCCAGCAGCTCTGAGTAGCAGGCCTATTACCTGATCGGAGGTGGGCTCATACATTTCCCTGTCTCCTGGGAATAGCTCTATTCCCGCAGCCACCCACCTCATCTCGTTCTGCCTCCATGTTTTCAATGGGGACGTCACTATCACTGCACACAGCTCACAGGTCACCGGGGAACTGGAAATCCATTTGTAATAGGTCCTTCACACTGAGGACACTGAATAGTTAGGGAGAGATGGACCAGTGGAAAAAGAAAAGAAGATGCGAGTGAAGTCACTGCTTAAAATATCATATCCCAATACGCGCCCCACAGAAGAGACTCCTCTGAGACGCATGGTGACAAAATATTTGCCATTGACAACACCTCCATTGTGCGAGTTTTGCAAATACCACATACTAGCTCTCTGTCTTTGAGACCCACACTCTGTGATTGCATAGTAAAGGCTCTGAGAAGTCCTGCAGTATGGACTTTCTCCAAATTTCTGAATTCATGTGGGCAAAGACCATCTTTCCCTCACTTCTCATCTCTCTAAGAGCTCTGAATAGCTCACAGAATTAACATTCCATGAATCACAGTTTAAGGAACAGTGATTTAAAGCACCTACATCAATTCCTATTTTTAGATTGTGAGGTTATAGCTAGAATTATACCACTAGGAAAAAGGGAAAGTTCAAGTCATATGCCCTTTGTATTAATAAAATGGGAATTGGGACAGAAGGCTGTGGTTCTCTTTTTCAAACTTTTCTCTAAATTCCTTCAATCCAAATAATTCTAACAACATAGGGAGGAGGGGGTGTAAGAATGTGTTCTAAATATAGACCTTGCTACCACCTTTTTTAGAAGAAAGTTTCTCACTGATGCCTCTAGGTTATGTCCTTTCTTTCCATTAGTCTAGTCCAAGTCAAGTCCCTGGGACTATGGAAGACTCACTGACTTGTCTGTCTAAGCTTCATTCTGTTCCAGTTAAATGGAATTCATGTCACAAACCAATCAATTGCATTAAAATACTGCTCTGATTAAAGACGTTCTCAAGGATTGGATCCTCTTATTGTTCTAGCACGTTCTGTACATTGGCCTGGCTTAACTAAATACCTCCTCATGGTTACAATGTGGCTGCCACAGCTCCAGGTATCAGCAATGTTAGAGATTGTTTGCTCCTTTTGTGAATCAATTTGAAGTCTCCCCCTCAAAATTCTGTTAAAATGTTAAGTTAAAATGTTAAATATTAAAAAAATATTAAGTTCTAACCACCAGAACCTCAGAATGTGCCCTTATTTGGAGACAGACTCATTACAGAGGTAATCAGATGAAAGTGAGTTCATTGGGGGTGGGCTCTGATCCACTATGACTGATGTTCTCCTAAGAAGAACACTGTACACAGTGACACACATAACAGGAAATATTCTGAACATGCAGATCGCTATCAAAGCTCACGAGAGAGGCTTAGACTAGATCCTTCAGTCCTAAGAACAAATCAACTTTGCTTGAGTTCTGATTTCTCATCTTGAGAGCTGAGAAACAATGTCTGATGGTCAAGCCAGCTCACTTGTGCTTCTTCCTTAAAGCCTCCCTAACAAATGCATACACTCCCTCTTCTTATTAGTGGGGAAAGCTATTCTAGATGCCCCCTAGAAACTTTCTCCCTATTGCCTCTGATTGAACCTTATGTCCAGGCTTAAATCAATTTGTGCAAAGGGAAGGAGAATGGCATGATTTAATTAAATCATGATCCATCCCTGGACTAAAACCCCTTAGTACTTGGTGTTGAGCCCTTCTTGGTTAAAAGTCAGAACTGTGTGGACACGACTGGGACAGAGGAATGGCTGTTGAAGAGGTCAGTGTGTCCACAGGGACCAGGCACTGTGTAAGACCCAGGGCTGTGAAGGAAAGAGACACAGGATCCCTGTGAGAGTTCAGAGATAAGAGAAGCCAGGAAGAGCCGGGAGAGGGTGAGGCAATGGAAGTCCGAGGAAGAGAGTCCAGCAAGGGGGACACTATCAGACCCTGGAGGTAGGACAGGAGAGAAGAGGGCTGAGAAGAAAATAGGAGGCTGGGCAACTAGGGTTCAAGGTCACCTTACTGAGCATAGTTTCAATGGCGAGACGGTAAGAAAGTAGAAGGTAAGGAATTAAGGCGACAGCACTGTGAGTCATTCCTACCTATGGGCTGTAGGTCACTTTGCAATAAAGGTGCAAATATAATGAAACATGCCAAAAGGAGAAACAGCACTCAGGAAGGGACTGCTCTTGCTGCCACTGCTGTGGAGATTTGCAAGTGGGAGACACAGTGCAGTGCATACGGGAAGAACAGGACTCAGCAGAAGGACTGCGGACAATGTTTCAGGCTCCAGCCCTCAGCAACACAATTCAGGCTCACCATTTCAGAGTTTCTCGGCCATTTTTGCGCATTTCTGTCTTGGTGAAGGGAGGTCGGGTTATGTCAGAGCCCCAACCTCAGACCACGTCTTTCTTGAATCCACTAAACAGAGTTCAAGGGCATTAGCTGAAGAACCTCCTGCTCCTCTTAGGGACTGGCCAACCCATGGAACCAGGAATTTCCCAGGGCCCCATGCAGCAATCTCTCACGTCCAGGGTTTGCAGCTTCAGAATTCCTCATGACTCAGGAGATCAATCTCTCCTCTATCGGAGCTGATTTTTCAGACTGATTTAACTTCCATACAAAACTGTGTGTCTTCAGATGCAGCCCTTATTGATAATGAAATGATCAGTGGTCAACATGAGTTTTATGCCTAATGTTATTCATTTCAAAATAAAAGGGAGTGGTGAGAGGCTCTACTGAATGGGCTTTCTCATCCCCATGGCCATGCACATGACCAAAGGACTTGGGCTCCCCTCTAGAAAGCAGATTCTATAGAGTGAGGACAGAAATCCAGATATCAGAGCTAGGCATTTAACATCCGCCTCTGCATCCCATAAAATGGCAACAATTTTTTGGAAATTCATAAAAAACATCCAAAGCCCTCTGAACAAATTGCTTCTCTATCTTATTAAATAGCATAAAACACCTATTTACAATGCTGATAGTTACTCCAATGCCTCTAATGAATGGCTCTTGAATCAGTAATTCTTATAATGCTTTACAAAATCAATCTATATATGATGAGGTGATATCACTTCCATTTATCTGCACATGTATTTTCCAATATGTCAAATCTGAGCAGGGATCGGCTGTCTGAAACAGAATAGGCAGTAAGTAAGAGTCAACTGGCTGGATTGATGGAAAGATAACTACATGAATGACTTCAGACTTCACGAAGAAAAGCAGTCACTCATAAAAGTCTTCAGCTTCTCACTCATAAAGCCATGAATGAGTGAGAACCCATCTCACTCTAGCTGGTTCAGTAGTTAGAGGCTTCACACACGGCTCCATGTGAGCATTTATAAAATTCCAGTCTCACCCCAGCTTCTAGGCTGATTGCAGACTTTTACATCACTCGGCAGTGGAGGCAGCAAAGATTCCCAAGATCATTTTTTCCCCCTAGGAGAATGCAGACTCACCTCAACTGGAACTAACTCAAGACCCCTCCAGTTATTCCAGTTGTCTCCTCTCATAGACCAATGTCCACAGGAAATGAGCCCAAAAAGGTGAGAAAACCACGGCCACAGAGTCCCTCTGCATCACTCAAGACTTAATCTCAGGGGCGGAACCACTGTGAGTGACACAGAGGGAGGAGTTATTGTCAGACCTTAAGTTTGTGTGGAAGTTGGTGGAGGTCTCTATGCGTCTGGAGGTGAGGCTAAGTTGGGTAGATGAGTCACCCAGCAGGTGGGAAGGAAAGAATAACACTGACAAGAGCTAAGGCAAAATGGAGCCCATAAGGAAAAGAAGAACCCATAAGAACAAAGTGGAATGCCCATTTTTCTATCATGACCTGAAACCTACTTCTATGAATGCCATGCAGGAGAACTGATACCCTCTGCCTGGGAGCAGCAGGTGCACTTGGAAGAAGACTTGCGAAACTGAAGGAGGATATCCCGTGAAAGCTGGAGTAGCTGGAACTGTGTGCTCTTCTCCACACCCACAAGGAGAGTCAACAGACCAGCAATATGGTGCCTGGGTGGCCCTGTGCCTAATGCCTTTCCTTGTCTTCAGAGAACACAAAACAGTCCACCTCATATCACCTTCCCAATGTCTCTTATAGCTATCTCTTCTGGTTAAAGGACGACCAGGAGAAATAATTTGTTTCAATTACTGTTGTTGAGTAATGAATACCTTAAACCAGTGCTGTAGACATTCATTTTATGATATCTCAGTTCCTGTGGGTCAGGATTTGGAAAACTCTAGGCTGGACGGTCTGATTTGAGAATCTCCTGCAGTTACTGCCTAGCAGTAGCTGGATTTGGAAGAAGAGGAAGGTGACAGAATTTCAGTTTCAGGAGCACTCTGTCTCTGTAGGTAGGCTAGATTCCACCTCTTTGTAAAGAGAACACAGGACTTGGGAGATAAGGCTGACGCACTTTTCTTTCACAGGTCCAATCAAAAGACTCAAGTGGAATCAGCTCTTGAGTTTTCCCTTCTTGTTCACTCTCCAGTAATTCCATAAGTCTAACAAGAACAAGAAATGTCAGATTAATGGAATTCTGTCTTAGTTCTTGACATAATCACCATGGATCTCTAAGAGCTGTTATAATATCCTGCTATAAATATTTCTCGTAAGACTGAGACAATGCATATCTATGTGATGAGACAGCAGAGAGAAAAATGAAACTCACATTGAAAGTATTACGAACAATTTTAAAGTTGTAATTGTTTTAACCTCTCTGTGCCTCAGTTTCCTCATCTGTGAAATGAAAACCCTTTACTTGATCTTCGAGAGATTCATTGCCTCGGTAGTGAACACAATCAGAGTAAAGCATTGTATACAAGATGCTGGATGATTAACACTTTTCTTCCCAAATTACAAAAGCAGTGTTAAAGAACAGTGTCTTTACTTCTTCTTTCATAATTTGGAAGCTTTCAGGTAAGAAGAAACCAGCAATATTAAAAAGTATAACTGTGTGAATCCCCCGACCATCTTTTTATTTCAGACATGTACAGAGCTTTTGATCTAAAGCAAAGTAATACATGATTCAAAGATAAACCAAACAGAAGAAATGGAGATGGATTACTGAAATAGGTAATGCTCAAAAAGAAAAGAAAAGAAAAGAAAGCTGCTAAAATTCACCTATATTTCTCCTTCTTATAACTATCCAGAATGTTTGCTCATATGGATCGCAAATGAATCTTGGGGCGAATCCAGCAGAGGGTTTTGATTAAATGGTATGTTGAATAAACAATCCTGAGACATTTTAATGAGGTCAGATAAAAGGACTGTGCTGAAAAGAAATATTTAAGAAATCACTTTGAGGCTCTATTCTTAAACCCTTTCCTGGAGACTTGAGCTATATTTCTTTTCGTGGTGCCATTAACTGAAGACTTTAGAAACTCACTAGTTTTTCTACCATGAATGATCCATGGCAGCTTAGACTATAGATTCTCATTAACTGGATTTCTGAAATTTCTCCAGGCTCATTCTAGCAAAATTCACATAAACAATGTAGTCAAAGTCAATGACATTTAGTTACTTTTTCATAGAAGTCAAAAACACAGTAGATAATATGCCAATAGCTCTTTACCAATTGATGCTCAAATATTGCTTTTAACTTATGTTGGCTGCAGACAGCCAGTTACAGGACTTCAAAAATTAGTTAGATTTCTGAGATCAAGAAAAGATGTGGGAAGTGAAATGTACAGACCAAACTCACACCATCAATTAGCAGCTGGTAACTGATCTGACCTTCCTCTGATGGCAACAGCAGTGAAGCTGACAGGAGGAAAGGTCCCTACCAGAGCAGACAACAGCTGATGAGGAGTCAGAGCTGCCGACCTAAAGATAGAATCAATCACTTGGTATGATCAGCAAATAGAGTATAAGAGCTGGAGATTTAAGAGATTTGAGGTGATATGAAGGTAAGCCCATGGAGACTGATGACATGAGTTGACAGAGGAAAAGGAACTGAAACAACTAACGGTGTCAACTGGACATGGACATACACACTCAAACCCGGAGATGATGGAGATGATGGCACCATGCAGGGGGGAGAAAGATGATGAACTTAAAAATAACAACTGATTTCGGGGACAGCAGAGAAGGTTTCAAGATGATAGGGAGGAGGAGAGGATGAAGACAGAATATCTGGATGCAATGGGTCTCAGGGGGTTTAAGGCATAATGACTAGGAATAGGCGTGGGAAGGCTAGCACCTCCCGACCCTAAGATACGTGGGTTTTGGGAAAAGGAACTTCTGTGCTTATTAAAGTCAGGCTTGGAGCAATCTGACCTCTGAGAGAAACCAGATCTCAGTGAAGATATCGGGGTAGAGAGAATGTGCTAGGAGGAGATGATAAAGCAAAGGATTTTGTTTAATGATAGAAAAAAAAAAATCTCCAAAAGGCAAAAGAGAAAGGTTTGAGAGGGTAGATTATAACACAGACTTAGGTCTGAGGAATGTAGTCAGTGAGTTGTATGGGATGGTACCACCCCCTGGATAGAAACATGAAAGATGAAAATAAATGGACAGTTACAAAAGAAAAAGAATGCAGTCTATGTGAGAAGATGGTCTTAGCAAATGCAGTTATCACTCAACGTGATGTATCGATATCTCTATCATCTATCTACATGCATAGATATGTGTGCATATCTATGTGTCTCTATGACAAGATCATACATCCATACTTTTAGAATATATTTGCTGCTTATTCAGCCATGAACCTTATCTTCTCATCTAGACTGTAAACTTCTAAAACTGGGATTATGTTGTGTATCAACATTATTAGCACTGACTGATGTAAAACCAAATTAAGATTACATGAGAATTCTCAGCTCTTTTTTTTTCAACTTTTGAAAAGAAAATTATATTTTCTTATCTGCACTCCTCTGAATCTGTCAGCGTGACCCAACATATTGATAAATGAAGCTCCAGACAGCCTAAACATAGCTCAGAAATGATCTAAGTCTCTTTCATTGAACTTGCTGAACCCTTGTTCCCAGATTCAGATTGGGGTCAGGCTCGGAAACAACTACTTTCACACCATAGCTCCTGTCAGTCTGTGATGTCAGAGAAGGTTATCTCTTCCCTAATTCCAACTACTCACCCCACAGAACTTGGGAATCTAAAAAATGCCTCAAAACAAAGCCATGGGGTAAATCCAAGAAAGGCTTATATTTTTTACTTCCAAATAGAACTCAGCAAACCAGGAAAGTGAGCCTGGGACACTTCCTTAAAAAGAGCAATTTAGAATCACTTGGTTTCAGGTCCAAATATGTAGTTCGTGCTGATGAGAAGAGACTTCATAATTGTCATTGTTTCTTGGCTAAAACTGTGAAAAACAATTTACAAACATGTCCCTAAAAAGGTGAAAATAGTCAAGACAAGTGGATTGACTCATAGATGTCACTGCTCTATCTTTGCTCCATATCACCATCATTCATTTCATCGTGCTGGAGGGGACAGCGCTTTCCCTGGGTGCCATGGTCTATCATCAGCTTCTGGCTGAATGATGCTTCTAAGCCTTGGAAGGAAAGAGTCACTTGGGGACAGCCATTTCTTTTGCCCTACTCAAATCTCTACAGTCACACCTCAACTTGTCCCTCTCTTTTTTATCTTCAGTGCCTGTCTCCAGCAGGAGTGGGATCTAACTTTGATGTATGGCCCTGGAGCTCCAGAGGCTATATGCTTTCAAAGATCAGATAGCTAAGAGGACTAAGTCTAAAACCAGTTGTTTTTGGTTTTGCATCAAAGCACACACACCCCGAAAATGGGGTCTCCTGATCCTATGACTATTTCACCATGTGGAAATCTCCTTCCTGGTCACGCTAAGCTAATGAGCCATATGGCACTAATGGATTGGGAAGAGCCTGAGCAAGCGTTCCCAAATACAACCTATGATTCGTATTTCCCTACATGATGCAAAGGATGCAATTCATTTTCCTATCTAATCTGAAGAGATGCACCAAGGTTTGAAATGAAAAAAAAAAAAACTTCATTGAAATACATGTAATCCACATAAATTGCTTTTAACAGCAAAGGGTGGGATGGTTGGATAATGCAGCAGTTACTACTTTAACCATATCATCTCTGCAGCAAACTCGGCTGAATGCAATGCTCTAAAGAACTGCCATGCCAGTGTGTCTTCCTCTTGGACACAAGATGCAGGCAGCCCTTACTTCTCAACTGCATTTGAATACATGCATGTCATGGCAGGTAGGGAGAAAGGAGGATTAGAAGTAAGGAAGAAGGGGAAAAGAATGTGGCACCTCTCTGGGGACAGAAACACTGACTTTGCCATTTTGTAACTTCCTGTGGACCAAAGGTCAAGTTCTTGAGGATGACAATGAGAATTTCAATAAACTAGCCTTTCTGTCTTCTGTTCTTGCTTATATTCCTCATAGCAGTCCTACCCACATCAATCTCCAAATTCTGCTTCCTCACACCCTACCTGTACTTTGGGTTTTACGGATGCTCTGTTTATCTTTCGGAACTTAGCTCAAATGTCACCAGATATATAGGTTTTTTTTCTTCCCCAGTTAGAATCATCTTTCTCCTCTCCATAATGCTATAACACATCCAGCCTTTTCCACAGCATTTATCTAGACAGAACCCATAATTTAGTCATTGGTATACATGTTTTATTTTCCTGAGATTTATGTCTAGGGATAAGGGGAAAAGAAAATTCATGGCCTGATAAAAACAAAAACAACAATTTTAAATACTACTTAGGACACACACACAATAAGATGCAGATTTTTTTAAAGGAAAGGTGTGGGCAGAATAAAGGTGAGAAGGCAGGCAGGCAGGCAGGTGGGAAGAGAAAGGAGGAAGAAGCATTTATTTTATTTAGTTGTTCATCTTAGTTGTTACTCCCAGTCCCAGGACACAAATCTGGATCCTCGGGATGTTTGTGGATTAAACTCAGCCGCAGGCAGCAAACTCAACCGCTACTCCACCAGTGTGCACCCAGATTCATTTTTGTTAGTGAATGAATGCCTTAAAGAATGAAAAGACATGTAGTCTGATAAACTGTAAGCTCCTTGAAGAAACAGACTGTGTCTTCAAGGTGTAGATGATATTTTCCAACCTCTACCCCACAGAAACCTACATAGCAAGGAATCTTATTCTCGAAAGAGGTCACTAAATTTAAGTGTGGACGGCACTGAGCTGGGATGGCCCTATGGGTGGCTGCGATGTGGCATTTATGACTGGCAGTAGCAACAATAAAATCTAGATGTTATGGTTCTGAGTTCTAGAACAAGGAGAGCTATAGGGATTCCCTGATTTTTTTCTAATTTGACTAGACTAGAACTAAGATGGACATTCTCTAGATTAAGTAACCGAAATATTAATTCGACAGCTGTTGTTTGAAGTCTGGAATTCTTCTTCTAAGAAAATGGAAAATGTTTCAAAAAGCAGTTGTATGCCTTAGTTATTCATAAATAAAAGAGTGGATTTTAAACATAGTTAGAAAGAAATGTTTCAGTTCATAAGCTAAATTCAGGACATTTCATTGCAATTTCTTTTCATTTCTATCAATGAGTGTGATGCATCACAACCTATAGGTAAAGAATTTAAACAAAGATAATAAATGAGCTGCCCAAATGAGGTGCCAAACTCTCAGTCTGGTCTGTTCAACAGTTGGTATGAGCACAGGGACAGTGTCTTGAGAAAAACCACATGAAAGGGAGCATGGTGGGTTATAAAGGAAAAGAATGTTCTGGAAAGATTATTTAATTGTTGTGAAATATGAGCTATCCTAGAATACCATATGTCACCATCACCATTTACACATACTCACAACAACATGGAACTCAAAGAAAATAACTTGCATGATCAGGCCTGTCAACGTGCTAGTCCACTAATGCTAAGAGTCTGCTTGGTGTCTATTTAGCTATTTTCACCACAATGACACTCTTATTACTATAATCATTGCACAATAATAATTTTTTTCTGGCTATGGGGTCCCGTGTTCCCCAAAGACCCTTTTGAACCCCACCCATGGGCAGACCACCTGGAGGACTGGTTTCCTGGACATGCCACCTTGATTAGTCCCTCCACTCTGACTTCTACGGCTGATTCGACATCTGCAGACACCAATCTGACTGTGACTGGCCAATCAGAAAATGTTCCTCCTCTACACTCAGGACCGACTTGAGTGGAGGCTCCAGAGTCTCTCCTCTCTTTGCAGAGTATCGGGAATACATACATCTGCCAACCTTTCCAGGAGTTCTGAAAAGACAACCCAATAACAATGGAAGAATATCTGAGACATTTGAAAGGAAGGTAATTTTAACAACGCTCTGATTTTCTGGTTGCTGCGGATGTTTTAATGGCACACTTATAAGATCTGGAACACGAATGGAAAAATAATGTCCAGTGTAATGAGTGAATCATGAGGACACAGTCCTCTTTCTACGGAAAGTCCCACCAACCCAATGAGATGGACCTCTTGGCTTTGTTCCTTTCCATAAAGGGCAAAAACTGAGTCAAGGGTTATTTTCCTCTAGTCATTAACATGAGCAAGCTTTCCAAGACCTTTTAATCAGTGTCTTGTCTCATAAGGGCCTGGAACTAAATTCTAAACCTGCAAGCAGCTATTTCCAAAAGGGCTCCTCTATCCTCCGAGAATTATTTATTCCTTCAGTGCAGGAGCTTCTTAAACAGTCATTTCCTGAAATGAAGGCATTTTGTACAATTTTCCATTTTTTGTCATGTTTATCACATTTTCAAGCAACACAAATGATTGAAAATCTTCGTTTATATCCTAAGCAAGGCGGCCCACAAAATGTTGGATGTTCTGGTTATAAGTTCACACATATTAAAATAAGGACGCGATGACGAAATTTAAAAAGTGCCACCTGAATTTATCTCAGACAACAATGGGGTTGTATGTGTCACAGGCTGAGGAGTATTTTTTGAATATATTATCGAACACCTAACAACCGAAGAAAGGGCTCAGGATCTGTGCTAGTCTTTCATTCACATGAATCCTGTAGTTCCTAGGAAATGTTTATTGAGCTTAAAATATATAGACCCAATAAAGAAACAAATGAATGCAGAACCATTAGCCCTTATTCTTTATCCACTATTTCTTTGTGCATATTCTAAAGAATATACAAGTGGATCCGTATTAAATGCTTGTTAATGTCTCTTCCAAAATGGATTGCTAGCAACTTCTGACTCAGGTAATCACTGCGGCAGATATCAAGCTGGGTGGAAATGTGGAAAGAAATGTTGTCTTCTGTCTTTGCTATTTTTTTAAACCCTAAGAAAATAAAATAAAGAGCACAAATATAAAATTTCAAAGATCTGGCTTCCAGTCTGTGTTCTCAAGCTGGTATGAGTCATTTGTCTGATAATCTTCACTTTCCCAGTTGCAAAATAAGATTGTCAAACTAAATTAATTCTCTAAAGTCTTTCTCAGCTCTGTGTCTTTGGGTCCATAATCAATCCATTCTAAAGATCGAATGCAAAGGATTATTCAAAGTCTGGTTCTATAAACTGTCTCAAAAGTATTTCACAAGTACTACGGAAATCATAGAACAAATAAATAATTTCCTACCAAGGAACAATCTGGAGGCTTGCCTTTGAGAGAAATAGTTGCCCTGACGCATCACTTTGTGTAGACACATTGGATATTTATATAAGGGGTTGGAGGTATGATTTCTCAGTGTTCCCTGCAATATTAAACTAAACACAGTTCCTGTCAGAGAAATTTTATCCAAGGCAAGTGAGCTAAATAGTTTAGGAGCAGCAAACTTTAGAGCAGTGCACATTCATTCTCTGTAACAGTTGAGCATTTGCTGTTAATCTTTTCATTTTGGTTACATGTGCCTACAAGGGGACTTTCATATAGACAAATCATCTATCCCTTCCTTCCATCACTTGAAAGCCCAGAGAATCAATTCTTGTTAGAGAACAAACAATAATTATTATTGTCTTCTTCATTTACCTAGCCAATGTCACTATAACTCATCTTTCCTCATATATATGAGGAAATGAGGAAATAATAAATAATTTTCATTTGCTCTCAAAGAAGGGATGAAAGTCTTCTTGAGGCTCTTGGGCGCTCGATGGAATGTCCCAGGAAGAGTGAGTGTCCATTGTCTTCCCTGAAACCTCTGAAATAAGCGCAGATTCCTCACAGAAGAGATACCTGCAAGGCTAGATGACATTCTTCTGAGTCATTTATTCGTTTTATGCATACCTGTCATTACTAATACATAGCAATTAGAAAAATGGAAAATATAAAAAGGGGGCAAATTCTTGCAACCAAAGCCACTCAACTCAAACCAACCCATGATGTTCTACACTGATGAAATTCTACAAAAAGATGTTAAATTTCTTTTCTATTTATGGAAGGTGGATGGTTTAATGTACTTATAATCATGAGCATTGTGTATGATTTCACTTTGTGTTTCTTGCAAAAATAAGAGTGGTTTACATTATCTTAAGTGATGTGAATATATCTTTAACAGTTACTTAATATTAACCCAATATTCTCCATTTATAGATACTTCACTTTTCTCCAAATTTTCATAGCACTGATAGTATCTCATACTATACTATACTATCGTAGCATTTCATAGTATGTCATAAAATACGTTGCAGTAAATATATCGTCTCTTGCAAATATGAGTTTTATTCCCTGTTCTTGTTATTTTCCTTCCCTTGATTCTTTTTTTCCATTAAGATCATTTCCCAGAAGGGGAATTATGGGGTCAGTGGTCTGATTATTTTTACATCTCTTAATAAACATTACTTAATTCTCTCCATGCAAGAGTTGTATAAAATTACTCTCCCATAGAAATTATATTGCTTTTTCCCCTATCAGAGGATACTGTCATTAAAAAAAATTCAATTCTTGCTAACTTGATAGGGTAAAAGAAAATGGGGTCATAGTTTAATTTTATTTTTAGTTTACAAATTGCATTGTTCTATATGATGCATATTAACCTGCTAAAAGTCCTCTTTTATAATTAAGTGGTACCATTTTTTTTACCTATAATAGGAAGTCTCCTGTTTATAACACTTGATATAATATTCACTCTTCCTTCAGCACATTCTGTGTGTATTTTCCACACTTGTTTTACACCCTTTCATTCAGATTTACTGGCTTATACCTTTACACTCAGATCTATGTCAGTCCTTTCATCATTTGAAAGCTAAAATGTTTCTTATTGAAAGTTGATAAATATTAATTTCTATTTTCTCTAGAGTTTCTAAGACTTGATTCTTTGTTTAAATTTCTCATGCCTGACAAGGACAAATGGGCTGGAATGTCTGAAATGTCAAGAGAAGGAAAGGCTCACTGTTGTCTACAAGACTGAAACCCCAGTGTCTGAGGTAATTTTAGGAAGTCGGTTGTCCTTGAATCCTTAAACTTGACTGTGATCAACAGGCATCAGCAAACTATTGCTGTTTGTTACTCAGAACTCTGCACCCTGCAGAGTGAGGGGGAGAAATGGAAGGAAGAGGTAAGAACATTACCTCATGAGGTTAATTAACCCCAGGACTGACATCCAATGTAGTCAGAACAGTGCTGGAAAAGAAAACCAACACAACAACAAAACACACCCTTGCTCTAGGCAAATATAAGAGACAGCCAAAAAAAACCCCAAAAACCCAAAAAGCAAAATCGACATGAAATGGGTCTCCACTATAAGTTTCTAACTCAGGGAAGATTCTAAGTCATGGGTTTTTTAAGGAGATGTTTACTCTGTACCTGTTGCATAATATAACCAAATCAATTTTCTCTTCAGGTACTTTATAATGGTGATTTTTCTGTCATTGGAGCAGCTCTGCAATTAGCCTATAATCCATCTTCTGAAGGGTCACTTAGAGTCACATGGGAATCAATGTCATCACTTATGGGTGACAGAGGGGATTTGTTCAGAATGCATTTAACAGATTTTCACTAAGCACTTTCTTTGTGCCCCACCCTTTTGCAGGGATGAAGGATCAAAAACATAAGCATGACATTGAATCTGCTCCCCAGGCTCATGATTCTTGAACCCAATGGATGGCTTTTTGAAGTGTATTTTCCTGAGCTCCACTGCAGATCCTTAAAATCAGCGTGGAACCTAATACGATTTTGATGGTTGAGCTGAATGAAGAACCATTCCTAGAACTCAGACAGCAGTGGTCTCTGCTCCTCCAGATCTTAAAAAAGCAATTCAGAAAAAAAACAAAAAACAACTTCTATTCATGGGGTGATTATTCTAAAGTTGTCATATAAACTCTCACAATCCTCACAGAATACATGAAAACCAAGCAATGCTTTTGCCCATCCTAGAGATGAAGAAACTGATCTTAAGAAAAATTCAGGAATGTGCCCAAGGTAACATGCAGGTAGTGGCTGGATGTGTGATTCTCACTCAGACTTCCCTGGCATTTCAAGCCCACACGAAAAACAGTCACGAACACCATTTGGAAACTAAGATATTCAAGAGTCTTTCTCCAGACTCTTTCTCTGAGGCTTCCGATTTTATTTGTATTGAGGTTTTACATACCCAGACTGAGGTTCGGCTTATACTCCCACCTATATTGTGCAGGTTAGACTTGCCTTCTGGAAGGTCTATGGACTGGGCCTCCACGAGGCTTACAGGGAGGACTGAAGAATGTTCTCCTCAACAAACACACAGGCACAGGAAAAACTAGTCACGCAGCCACATCTCAGAGTCAACAGCTTACATGCCTATGACTTGAGTCCATGCAAAGAAATTCATCCATTTCTCTTCCAAAAACAAAGGGTGAGAACCACCAATGGCCACAATCGATAGCTCAGTCTTGAACTTCACGTGAAGTGCTTTTCGCAACCAGACTTATGCTTTAGCATATGTGTAACCTGCTTTCATTGCAAAACTGCTTAGAACCTCAGAGCAGGAAAGATGCGCAGAAGGAAGGATTAATGGCTCAACTTCGTGTTGCACAGAATAAATGAAGTTTGGTGAGTGTAAGCTTTTGAACAGGTACATCCGTAGGATCGCGATACTCAACAGATTTTACTGAGCACAGGGCACCCAACTAGCTGCTCTGGGAGACACAGAAAGATGACAGAATCTCTGATCTCTAAGAAGTGGCCACAGTGTTTAAGAAAATGCCGAGATGTCTTTACAAAACTGATCGTATTCCACATCCTCCTGTGAAAAAATCGTCAACGTGTCTCCACGTTGACACAAATCCTATTATACTTAATGCCTGTCACTTAAAGACAGGAAAACCTAAAATGACGTACAAATGCCCAATGCTTAGGGCACTTATAAAACTGGACTGCCAGATCACACAAAGCAATTAAATCTCAACAAAATTAAAAACAGTAATAACATTTAATTCAACAATACTCATTTAGTAAGATGGATGGCATCTCTTTCTCAAAACTAAATCTCTCCTTCCCGGCGGGTGTAGAGCTGAGAAGCACAGTGTGAATTCTTCTGAACCCTTCCTGCCACATCACTGGGCCAGAAAACCATACACGTGGCCCTATTTTTTTTTTTTATAGGAAATTATCCTTCTGAGATCATCCTTTAAGTTATTTGGGTTTTGCTGATCACAAACCAGTTATTAATATATTTATTTAATCTCTGTCTCACTGTTCACAGAGGACACTTGGTGGCAACGTCAGCACAAACTCAGAAAACTCACTTGTAAGGACGATGAAAGGATGGGGTGTATCTCTTGCTCATCCAGATGGCGTAGCATAAGCTTTCATTAACTTCTGAGGTAACCCTCAAGACAAAGATGCTTAACCCCCTCCCTCCTCTGCCAAACACGAGCACGTTAGAGAATTTGTCACCAGACACCCAAGGGTACAGAGATCTCTTCTGAGAAACACTCAGTAATACTCATACAATAATAACGATACATTTTCCAGAAACAGTAGCAGGTTAGAGACAATGCGGTTCCCACTGGACTTCCAACCAGCGTGGGTTTTGTTACGCAAGCACAGGAAGGAGTTTCCCGGGCAGAAGAAACACAGGTGCAGAGAACTCCCAGGCACGCTCGCCGGGCGGCTGGGGCTGGGGCGCTGTGCAGGGGACATTGTGGAAGAGATGTGCCTAGAAAAGTCACTTTCCCTCAAAGAATGGCAATTCAAAGTAATGTTCTAAAAGAAATATAAGATGTCAATGAATAGGGACTGAACGTATTTTAATGACTAGTAATGAAGATCGTCAACTTAAAGTTGACAGCATGATATCGAAACGCACTGGTGCCATGAAGCCGAGGAAGGGGCTCTTCCTCTAAGTGAGGAGGAAGGAAGTCGTGAT
>RJWH01006419.1:23365-55430 GCA_004363575.1 Solenodon paradoxus
GATGCAATCCAACAGAAAATTACACTCAGAGGTACCTCAGCCACTGCCCTGTTTGCCTAACGGTCGCCTCCCTATTTTCATAAACAAAGCATAAACATTAGCAACCAAGAATATTAGCAACCAATCAATTAGTAACCAGTCAGAGCCTTGATCACGCGCACTAGCAATCAATCAGAGTCTTGATCACGCACTGTACATGAACCCACCCTCCAATCCAACTAAAGAGCACGCAGCAGACATGCACAGGGGCCACCTATCAGAACTACTTCCCTTCTTTTCCCTTTCTATATAAGTCCCTCCATTTTAATAAAATTTTGCAGCTTGATCAGAATTCGTTGTCTTGCTGTCATTTTTCTCACCTCTTGTCCCACCCCTTTCATCCGTTCTAGGTGGATCTCCGGACCCCAGCTGACTATTCCGCAGGTCGGACACAGTGATACGCATCTTCCTCTGGTCACACTTCCCTTCAACTTCTTAATCTGTGGAGAAGTTTATTTTCCCCTTAGTTTTTTCCTCATTGATTCCAGAAATACATATTTTAATAAGTTTGATCTACTAGCTTTTTGTTTTTTCTTAATATGTGCTGGAAGTCTTCCTACCTGCTAAGGTACCATGTCCTGGACAGGCTTCATTTTGTTATTTTTTAAGAGAGGAAGGAAAAGAAAAAAAAAAGGGAGAGGGGAGGGCGGAAGAGGGACTTTTTTTGCTTATTTATTTTCACTGGCCCCCTGGCCCCAAGTCTTGAACCCGGAACCTTGACTTTCATCTGGTCCACACACACTCACCAACTTAGCGCCTGGGCAGGCGGCCACATCACCCACCTTTCTTACACACTACCTTGCACTTCGGTGACCTCAGGTGCTGACCGGGCTTCTTCGTTCTCTGAACCAGGCTACAAAACAAAGGCCTACAAGACTGAAGTACTCTGCACTCTACATTTGGACATTTAGGGGCCAGGGATTGTTTCTAGGGAAGTCTGTGTGCGTGTGCCTGTGTGCATGCAGGTGTGTGTCTGTGTGCATGTGTGTGTAAGTATGTGTCTATGTGTGCATGTGTGTCTGTGTGCATGTGTGTGTCTGTGCGTACAGGTGTGTCTGTGTGCATGTGTGTACACGTATGTCTGTGTGCGCAGGTGTGTGTCTGTGTGTGCATGTGTGTGTCTGTGTGTGTCTGTGTGTGCATGTGTGTGTGTGTTGGAGAGGGAGGGAGAATCCTTCTGCTATGCCAATATAATTGAGTCACCACCACGCAAGTCTTGAAGTCTGGGGATATGGTAGGTAAGGGGAGAGAACTGGAGAATCTTCACACGAATGTCTTATGAACCTGGGAGTAAGGATGCGCACCTGGCCCGCTTCCCTGGGGACAGTAGAGCCTCCTTTCACCGATGATAAGAACAGTGAGCTGAGCTCCAGGAAAACAATTTGTAGAGATCAGGGGGTAAGTGCTGCAGCAAAGAAAGAATTGTATCTTATTTGTGTCCTGGGATATCTGCATATATGGCGGAACTGCACACCCTTCTCTCAGCCTATCTGAGCAGAGCGCGGAGGGAAGACCAGAAGGCAGAAAACCCCACTAGAGCCATCAGGTGAGACTGTGTGCAGAGGAAGGCGGCCTGACTTCCGGTGAGACTGCCTGGTGAGCACAGCGTGATGTGGGCTTGCTGGTGTCCCACGAGAAGGCTAGGATACTGGGCGATGGGACACATCCCAGAGGGGTGTTAGAAGGACCCCAGAGGAAGAGGCAGAAGAAGATGGACTGAAACTGGGCCAGATCTCCCAATTCTTAACCATGAGAATGTCTCAAAGACTGTCGGACCACTTAGCCACGCATCCCATGAAAGCCAGTGCTTAGGTACGTGTAGGACTTGACAGAGGAGTCGAGAGACGAAAGCAGGACCACCAGCAGGGTGCTAGTTACATGAGACCACTTTTATCCCACATGTACCCTGTTCCCACATGCACATCACAGGTGCTGAAAGCAGGAGAGAAGCACGTCGGAAATGTGCACTACATCACTCATGACTCTCTCTGGGGCTGCAAATCCCTTGCGCTGGAGTCATTAGATGTTAGAGAACATGGAGACAACACACATCTAAATGAGGTGACGGAGGTGGGGGTGATGACGAGAGGAAACTGGATGAGATGGGGTTTTTAATGACAGCAGGTGGCAGATATCCCTGAGAGATGTCATCAGTAAGCAATGGGAAAGGCAGATTCAGCATGAAGGCGGCGACTGTGGGGGAAAATGATCCTTCTCATGTCAGGATCTTACCATGTTCAGACTTCAATGGACTGGTGGCCCAAGGGGGAAAAAGAGAAAAAATATCAAATTATATTTCACTGAGTTGTAGTTTAATGAACACAGAAGTCAAAAAGAAATGGGTTTGGTTCTCGCCTCTGCCTTTTTGGGTATCCCTGGAGAAATTCCATCAATTGTCCTGCGTGTAAATTTTCCATCTATAAACTTAGGATCATATTACCAGAGAGTTACTCATCATGGGTCTATAGGAAAGTAACTGGCAGGGATTCTGGCAAATGTCTGTTCTTTCTCTCCATAGCCTCATTCCCTTTTCCCTTCATATACATGCAGCATTTTTGAATATAGAACATGCTGTAATCAGTCCATGTATAATTTTGTGTTTTGCTAATTTGCTTCATGAGTAAGAGCTTTCCACAGATTGAAATGGCCACGTGATGTCACCGTGATATGTTTCAAGGAACCATTATTTGTGAGACAGTTTGCTTAGCTGGTTTCCTTTTGAGGGAAACTTGGATTCTCTCCAAGCTCCTCCCTCCCAATATAAACTGTGATGTTGTTAACATTAGAAAGAAATCATTTTAACACTTTCCCTATGCCCAAGGAGGAAAATACTTAGGCAGGCATTATTACCTTGGGATATAATTTCCCAAAAGGAATTATTTATTCTACCAATTGATATTTTTATTGAAATCTCTTGAAAGTGCCAACCTCTCTAGAATATTGGGACTTCTAATTGAAGAAAAAAAAAAAGAAAAAGAAGCAGCAGAAGCTTCCTCTTGACTTATGTCTTAACTTCTCTGGAGACCACTGACTTATTTAATTTGGCCTGGCTAAGAGGAAATTTCCCAGGAGCCCTCAATGGAATTCCAACACCCTTCCCAATTTAGACTCAGGATTAAATAGCCTGTAATATTTCCATTCCAGAGTAGAACAGAACACACTGATTTTACACCGTGAATCCCTTTTTACCTGCATTTCAGCTTTCTCTTCCAACAGCCTGCATGCAGTTGCTTTCTCTCTCCCAAGACTGTCCTGCAGAAATCTCTCCTCCTACCTGCCATCTGCTTTAATGCTGCCTTTTGTCCCAAATCCCAATCACTCAGGCTCTAATTATTATCATCTCTGCCCATTCAGGTAGCAGTCAAAGTCTTTCAAATAAATGACATAGTACCTTATTCACTACAAATACACATCAGGAAAATTCACTCTTTCCTGTGGTGCTAAGGATATCTGTGAGCTCCAAACACCTCCACCTCCTTTCGCATGGAAAGGTTTGCTATAATCCTTTCTTATTGAGATAAAATTCATATATATTATAATTATATATTACATGTTATAATTATATAATTCACATGCCATAAAATTCATACCTTTTAATGACTAAGATACCATGGTCCAGTCACATCATATTTTATTTATTCATTCATCGGTGATCAAGTTTCAGATTGTTTATGCTTTTTGGCTTTCATCCACAATGCTGCTATGAACATTTGTACCTAAGTTTTTATGTGGACATGTTTCCATTTTCCTCAGGCATAAACAGACATGGGATTTGAATTGGCTGCTGAGGAAGGGATTGTTTCCCATGTGCCATTTTATATTTTCACCAGCAATAAATGAGGGCTCCCCTTTCTCCACATCCTCCTGACACTTGATTTTGTTTGTTTTTATTAAACCATCCTAGTGGGTGTTAAGTGATATCTAACCAAGGTAAAACACTGACCTACCTAGTGGCTAGTGATGTGGGATAGCTTTTCATGTGGTGGCCAGCTGTTTGCAGATCTCCTTTACCAAAATGGATATTAAAATCATTTGCCCACATTGAACTGGTCATGTGTCCTTTTTCGTGTAGACCTGGAGGTGCCGTGGACACTAGAACCTTATCAGATACACGATTTTCAAATATGGTGCCATTTTTTTTTCTCTCTTAATAATGCCCTTCAAAACACGAATGATTTTATTTTTGAGCAAACCTCAGTTACCTATTTATCCTTCATTTATCTGTACTCTGAGGATCACATTTATAAAACCATCGCTTAGTCCAGTCATAGAGATGCATACCTAGCTCTCTTCTGAAAATTTTATATTGTTAGCTTTTTGGTCTTTGATCCATTTTGAGCTCATTTTGTATGTCGACTAAGATATTGTTCGACATTCATTATTTTGCATGTGGCTACCTAGCTATAACAAAGTCATTTTATGAAAAAATTATTCTTTCTCCTTTTGAATTGCCTTGATTAGTCGGTTGAACATAAAAGGTATAGGTTTGTTTTCAGTCTCAACTTTGTTCCATTGTCATTTATGTCTACATGCCAGTACCACGCCATGAGGTTTCTGAAATTGTAGCTTTGTAGTATGTTTTGAAATGGGGCATGAATCTCCCAACTTTGTTCCTAATGATTTGTTTTGCTGGTCTGGATAACTTCTATTTCTATATAACCTTCAATTTGTGTGAAAAAAGCAGTTGTAATTTTGGTAGAAATTGCATTAAATATGTAGACCGATTTGGGGCGTATTGCCTTGTTAACAAAACTAGCTCTTCTAACCCATGAACACACTGTATTTGCATTTAAGCATTTTTTTCCATTCTTTAATTTCCTTCAATTGTTTTGCAGTTTTTTTGGTTGCACTCTTTTGTCATGTTTATTCCTAAATATTTTATTCTTTTGATGACATTTTAACTAGAATTGTTTTCTTATTTTCATCTTAGTAGGATTCTTTACCAGTGTATAGAAACACAATTGATTTTCCTGTATTGATCCTGCATCCTGGAGCATATTGCAAAACATGGATGAACACTGTGTGTGTGTTTGTGGTAAGGTTTCTATGTATAATATTATAAAGTCTGCAAGCAGGTATCATTTTATTTCTTTCTCTGAAATATGAATTGATTTTATTTATTTTTTTATTCTCACTCTTAGCTAAACTATTCAATACACTGTTGAAAAAAAGTGAGAAGAGCAGACATCCATTTCTTTCTCTTTCTTTTTCTTTCTTTTTGCTCTTAGAAGGATGATGTCAACCTTTTAGTATTAAGTATGAGATGGTCTGTGGGTTTGGCAGAGACAAACTTTCTTAGGTTGAAGAAGTTCCCTTCTATTCCTAATTTACTGAATGATTTCATCAGAAAAAGATGTTGTATTTTGCCAAATTCATTCTCTCTAGATAATATTACATGCATTTTGTCCTTTATTCTAGGGATATATTTATGACACTGCTGTTTTTGTGGTTGAACCAACATTGTGACCCAGGGAAAAATTCTACTTGATCATGAATGATCCTTCCTAGGTGCTGGCAGGTGTGGCTTCCGCTGTTTTGGTGAATGTTTTGTGTTTAAATATGCAGATGGTGGTCCACAGGGTAGTTTTTGTTGTTGTTGTTTTACAGAGGTTTCCTGCCTGGTTTGGTATCATGTACCAGGTATAGATGGCAGCCTCATGGAAGGAGGTGAGTTGTGCTCCCTCCTATTTTTTGGAACAATTTTCAAAGTATTCATATAATTTCTTTAAAAAATTGAGATTCATAAAATATTTATTTTCATTTTGTTCACAATGCTATATTCATTTTAGGATACTGAAACTGCACATTGGACCGAATTTCACAGCACACCCCCCACCAGAATTCCAGGGTCCCTTACCACTGACTTTTCTCCTCCTCCCCACCACACCACCATCCACAGTCCTGGGTCCTGTTATTTTTGCTGGGGTTGCATATTCATTTGTTTCATTTCATGATATTCCTCATATGAGTGAAACCATCCTGCACATCTCTTTTTCTCTCTGACTTATTTTGCTCAACACAATCCCCTCAGGGTCCATTCAGATTAATAGCGGCATAGAATTCCATTGAGTATATATACCACAGCTGCTTTATCCGGTCATCTGTTGGTGGACATTTAAGTTGCTTCCATGTCTTGACTATTGGGAGCTGTACTGCTATGAAAATAGAGGTACAGATACTTTTTTCTGATTAGAGATTTGCATCTTACGGGTATATGCTTATGAGTGGGACTGTTGGATTGAATGGATTCAGCTGGATCCATCTTTATTTGAGGAATCTCCATATTGTTTTCAAAAAAAAGATGCACCAATTTACATTCCCACCAAAAGTATAGGGAAGTCCCTTTTTCCCCAGACCCCCTCCGACCCCTGCTATTTCCGTCCTTTTGGTACAGGCCATTCTCACTGGTGTAAAGTGGCATCTCACTTTTTTTTTAAGTTCAGTGGACATCAATAATAACGGCATCTGAAACTTAACTTTTCTTTCTGGGAAGTTTTATTATTCATACATTTTACTTGTTATAGATCTATTTAAATTATCTACTCCTTATGTCAGTTTTGATAGTTTATGTGTTTTTAGAACCTCGTTAATGTCAGCTAGGTTATCCAATTTGTTGATATACAATTGTTTATAGTATTCTTTTAGGATCCCTGTAATCCTCTAAAATCAGTAATAAAATTAATGCTTATTTTGATTTAGTAACTTAAGTCTCCCTTTGGATAGTCCAGGTAAAATTTGCCAAAATTTCTGATACTTAAAAAAACAACAAATTTGTTTCACTAATTCTATTTTTTTTAAATTTTCTAGTTCATTCATCTCCACTCTAATTTTTGTTATTCCTTTCCTTCTGCTTGTTTTCAGTTTGGTTACTCTTGTTTTCCTCGCTTCTTAAGGAAAGTTTATTGTTTGACAAGATTTTCTTTGCAAATACAGATATTTCCAGTTAAAAATTTCTCACTAAACTCTGCTTTCACTGCATCACATGTTGCATTTATGTTTCACTCATTATAAAGTATTTTCTCATTTCTCTGTAATTTCTCCTTGAGCTAATGGTTATTTGGGAATACGTTATTTCATTGTACAAATTTCTAAGTCTCTCAAATTTTCTTGTTTCTAATTCTATTACATTACATTGTGGTAAAAAATAATCATGCTCTGTATAATAGCAATGCTCTTGAATGCTCACTGAAACTTGTCTGATGGCCTGCGCTGTGGTCTATCTTAGGGAATGTACCACGTGCACTCATGCAGAATGTGTTCTCTGCTGCTGTTGGGTGGCTTCTTCCACAGATTTCTATCAGGTGTTCAAGTCTTCTACTTCCCCTTGAGCTACTGCCTTCTCCTCCAAATTGAATGCAAGCTATGGAAGGCCCCGCTATAATAGCTGAATTTTTATTTTAATAATATTTTTGCTTTCCACACTTTGGGATCTGTTTTAGGGATATGTATGTTTATAGTTATTACATCTTACTATGGATGAGACGAATCATTATAAAATGTCTTTCTTTGTCTCTAATTACATTTCTCTTTTAAAGTTTATTTTCAAATGTTAGTATATCCATTCTAGTACCCTTCTGGTGAATGACAGCATGATATATTTTCCATACTTCTAACCTATTTATATCTTTGATTGCATGTTATTTTAGTGAACACAGAGTTGGATAATGTTTGGGTGTGGGTTTATTTTTTATTTTAGATCCATGCTTCCCATCTTCACCTTTAAACTACAGTGTTTAATCCACTCACATTTAATATAATTATTGAAAAGGCTAAGACTGTTGTCTTCCACTCTCTGTTTTCTTTTTCATTTTTTCAAAGAAAGACGTAGGCAGGAATGAAGGCAAGGAGAGTCAGGCAGGCAGAGAGAGACAAGGAAGAAACACTTTATTTTACCTGGTTGTTCATCCTGGCTTCTTCCCATGGCCCCAGGACACAAACTGGGATCCTTGAGCTGCATGGATGTGTTGACCCAAGGCAGACGACAAAAACACTACTCCACCAGGGCAGCCTATTCTATTTTTCCTATGTATCTAACGTCTTTTTTATTACACAATTCCATTTTGTGTTGAATAGATATTTTCTAATGTACTATTTCAATTCTCGTTATTTTTTTACTCCATTGTGAGTTACTCTCTTACTTGTTTCTTTGGGGGTTAATAATAAAGGTTTAACTTAAAAAATCAAGTTCAGATGAATACCGATTTAATTTCAATAATCTACAAAACTTTGTTCCTATACAGAGTCATTCCCTCCCTCTCCTTTGTGTACTTATTATAAGTACAACTGAATGTATAATACGAGACTTTTAAGGATTGCTTTATACTACTGTCTTTTAAGTCAGATAGGAGAAAAAGGTATAAATTTAAAATACCGTAATAGTGTCTTTGATATTTATATACATCATAACCTCAACCGGTGTTTCTTAATTCTTCACATCGATTCTAATTACTGTCACTGTCCTGTGGTCACACCCTGAAGAACTGTATTTCTCGTAGGCAGATCTGTTAGCAACAAATTCTCCTTTGTCCTCGGAGCCTGTTCTCAACTACTCCTTTAATTCTGAAGGATAGTTTTACTGAATATAGACTTCTTGGTTGATGGCCTTTTCCTTCATAGCTTGAAAGTGTCATCTCATTGTATCTACAATTTCTTATGCGAAATCATCTTTTAATCTTATTAAGAAGTCCATACAAGTAATTACGTTGTTTTTCTCTTGCGACCTTGAAGATTCTCTTTGTCTTTGTCATTTGCACTTTGATTCTGTGTCTATGTCTATGTATAGATCTTTCCAAATTTATTCTAACTGCATTTGAGTTTCTTGTGTTTGTATATTTTTGTTTTTCATCAAATTTGGTAAAGTACAGTCTTCATATCTGACACAGTAACATCCACCTTTTTCTTTCATCTTTCCTTCTGGAACTCCCACTATGTGCATGCTGGTGTGCTTAACCGTGTCTTAGTCTCTAGGATCCGTTGAATGTTATTCTCTTTTATTTCTTCTCTCAAACTGGATAATCTCACTTAATCTATTTTCCCATTTACTTATTCTTTTCCTGGTCACGTCTAATTTAGATCACCTCTAGTCATATTTTAATGTAGCTATTGCACTTTTAAAATTTAGAGTTCTATTTCTTTTTCAGATATTCTATACTTTTATTGATAGTCTATATTTTTATTGATTATTGGAGATGTACTGTTCTAGTTTCTTTATGTTCTTAAGACAGAGTTCTTTTAGTTCTTTGAACATATTTGAAATAGTTTTATTGAATACATCCCTGCTCTGGAATTCCTCAGGGACAATACCTATTGATTTTTTTTTCTTGTGCATAGGTCATTCTTACTACCTTTTTGTTGCTTGTTTTGTGACTTTTCTGAAGCAGTTCTACAAAGCCTATTATTCTGTATATGTGGTCACTGAATTCTCTCTTTGGTTAGTTCAGTTGTCTAAGCTGATTGGGTAGAGATAAATGACTGGGTGGAGCTTCCTGTTTGCAGTGAAATCAATGTCTTCCAGTCTTTGCCATGTATGTGTGTTGGGGCTGCTTTCAGCGCTCACCCAGGTTACAGCACAATCACTGCCTTCACCTCCTGTTTGCGCAAAGCCTCAAGGTCACTGAATGGTGAGAGCCTGCAGCTTTATCAGTTCTTTCTTGACCATTACACAGTCCTTCCCATGTGCGTGGCTTCTTGACTTCCAGGAATATTTCAGAACTTTTTGAATCCCATATGGATATCTGATCCTCCAGTTTTTCCTTTTTTAGATTTATTATTAACCTATTGTGGATTCAATTTTTATTCGCAACCTCAAGCAAACACATTAAACGTTTGTGTCTCACCATTCTGATAAATGCCCCAGGGAAAAGCTGTTTGTCCTGAGTAAGTTCAGACATAGATCAAATAAAATCAGCCTGGTGAATAGGGTCTTCCAGAGAACCACCAAATGAGTAAGATGATGGGAATTTTCTGATAATGGGGCTTTAAAGGAGCTCCAACCTTTTTCTGCTCCCTCAACTGGCTGTCACTCTTACTGATGGTTCTTGATTGTCGGCAATACCCTGGAGTTGAGAAGAAGACAACAGGAGCTGGGGAATGAAATGCCAAAACTTCCCCTTCGTATGGAAATTCAGACATTTTAAGACTCTCAGAATGTATCAAGCCTTTGGTTAAATTTAAGAGTTCTGAAAATTACGATTTTGACAATTTTTGCCAGTTTTCCCCTTGCTCTAATGGCATCGATTATTGAAGGTTTTGACTCAACGTTATCCATCGACATCTTTCTTACTATTTCCTTGACTGCAAATCTTGTCTCTCTCAAGCCATCTCACATATGGATGGAAGATTAAGCCTGCTGAAAACAACATCACCATTTTAGGAATGTTTGATGATTCGACAGCCTCCATCATTAACTAATATGGCACATACTACAGTTGACAACATAGTTTTGTAGACTAACGCTTCCTAAACTTCGCTTCCATCATTAAACTGGCATCTTTCCCAATATCTCATCTAATTGGCCATTTTGAACTTTCTCACCTTCATGGTTTTCTCTAATTACTTCCCAGGAGAATATTGACTCTTGGACATAACTTGCTTTAAGGGGACAGCAACCTACACGTTTTCTGTATGGAAAGGCTGGTTCAATAATGGGCCAGAGTTTTAGGGGTGGGGAGAATAATGCTAATCTGAGCTGTCCATGACATCAGCTGTCTTTCTGGTTTATCCTGGTTAAATCTATGGAGTTGAGCTCTGCTAATTCAACATTTTCAAAGTCATGTGTGATTAACACCAGCAAGACACTTTCTAGTTACATTTTATAAAATGCTAGCATTTCTAGGAAACGTCTGATAGAGACCTGCAGCATTGTTCCAGGAACGCTGCACAAAAAAGAAGAGGTGGAGATAGTTGATGGAGCACTTTTTCTGTGTGTCTTGTTCTGTGAAAACAGCACGCAACTTGGGGTTTGACTTTGAGGAGTTTACTACCACAGCAGATTAACAGACTTAAAAACGTAACAAAATGCCAGAAAAAATAGCAGTGTATAGTATTTGGGTATTTTACGACTGTCGGAGGAGAGAGTGTCAGCCATCTCGCTTTTGAAGAAGGGAGCTGATCAGGGTCTGCAGAGTTGGGGGGGACAGAAAAGAGGCAGGACTCTGAGGACAGGACACAGGACAAAGGAGTCTCAGACTTCAGTGTTCAATTCATAGACCTTATTAAAATTACAGATTGTTTTGTACTTCTGCTGAGTCTTTCTCAGTAGCAGCTGTCAGGATGCAGAAATCTACATTTCAACAAACTTATTGCAACCTTCCTAAGAGGATGATTTTGCGATAAAAAGAAAAACCAAGACAGGAATGTGCATAAGGAATTCTACATTTGACAATTAAACTTTTTGACCACAATCTGATTATGACTCAAGTTAAAAAGGAAGAGTTTCTGATGATAAATTACATAGTTTTCCACCGCCGCACTTTTGCTATTTTATGTTAGTGATTTTGTATCCTGAGGGATCTTATTCACTGCTAATTCACTTAAGCAGCATCGCTGGCCCTTCCCATTAGTTCACACGAGTACCCCGCAGACACACCCAGAATGAAACACAAAATGCCTCCAGGCACGTCTAACTGTTCCCTGCAAAACAGTACCCATTGCGAACTACCCCCAAGACTCAGACATAAAATGACAATTTATGACTATCTCCCATAATTCTGTGGGCTGCTGGGCTCAGGCAAGATACTCAAACCAAGTCCTCATTACGAAGCTAAAGAAGTTAGGGCCAAATGAATGCCACATCTGGAAAACAGCAGCAGAATAGATTTCAGACTAGAGAGTCTGCTGGGGACCACGTAGCTGGTATGTTAATTTAAAACGATGCAGATTCTCACCTGCTGAATCAGGAGACCCACATCACCCACAAAGGGCCAACAGACAGCTCCCTCAGGATCTAGTTCCCATACTGGGGATGAAAAACCCAGGTCCATTTTGATAGCAGGCTCAGTTTTAAGGCACTCGTGGAAAGCAAGTAAAGTCGCAAGATGTATGACTTACAAATCCCATAAATGGGGGATGGAGTCGGGAAGGAATGGGAAGGCTGGTCCTCTGCCCATGTCACTAAGCAGCAGGAACCAGACAGCAGGGTGGCAGCACCCATAAGGTGGCTGGGGATGCAGTCATGAGCTTTTCCAGGGCTCGACTCTATGTGGTTATTTTTAAAAGTTCCCTGGGAAGCAAGCAGAAACTTGTGGTCGGAATCCTAAGGTAGGTTCTTCTCTAACTGTTTGGACTCTGCAGATGAACAGGGATGTCATTCCTTAAATGCCTAGGTTTTCTCATCAGAGAGTTAAGCATTTGAAGCTGGGCGGGGTGGGCTAAAAGTGCAGGTAAATGACTGTGAAAGTTCCAATATTTTGGGGGGACCTCTGACTGGATGTGACCAGATTAAAAAGACGGATAACAGAATACACTTTTACACTGTTGGTGGGAGTCCCAATAGGTGTAACCTCTATGGAAAAGAGTATGGAGATTCTTCAAAACATTGAAGATGGAAATCCCAAATGATCCTGTCATTCCACTTCTGGGTATTCACCCAAATGATACCAAAACACATATTTACAGAGATGTATACACTCCCATGTTTACTGCAGCTAAGAACTGGAAACGACCTAAGTGCCCAACAACAGATGATGGATAAAGAAGACGTGGTCCATACACACAACGGAACACACACAGCCCTGAGAAGAGAGGAAACCCTGTCATTTGATCAGCATGGAGGGATCTAGAGGGGACGATTCTCAGTGAAACAAGTCCAAAGAGGAAAGACAGACACCAGGTGACCTCACTCATAAGTGGAATGTGAAGACAAAACAAAGGAACCGATGAAACAAAACCAACCCTTGGACACTTGCAGCAGAACTGAGAGGCCAGCAGGGAATGTGGGGGCACGTGGTGGCGGAGCCCCCTGGACAACAGTGATGTGGTGGAGGGCAGGGTGGTTTACATACATCTGAGGAACGGGGAAACCGCACATACGAGGAACCTGCACACGAGTTTAATTTGTTAAGACAAATTTACTGCAATAAAACACTAAGAAGTTAAAAGAATACAGAGTTGATCGAATTACTGTGGAAGCTGAAGAGAGAGCTGCTTGCTTGTCAACGCAGCAGGAGATTCAGAAAAGACCTGCTCACTCTGACCGGGATTCTTGGACTAGAGCTTTTCCCACAAGATGTGCCTGAGCACCCATGTGCCAGGCATCGCTCTCACCTGCGGCTTCCATGCTCACGCTGCTTCGCCTTTTTGGTCATTCAAGTTCTACCTATTTTATAAATATTGGTAATAGAAGCACTTTTATTTTCCTCTTGGCGTTTTAGTCCAACCAAGACGCATCTGCTGAGTCGCCCCCTTGAGCCTGACCCCCAGTGATAAACACAGCAGAGCACGAAACGGGCTTGCATGCATTCTGTTCTACTTCTCGTTCAATCTTCACAAAAATCCTGGGGTGTATGCAGAGCATCTCCCCACGAGGGCTCATGGGCAGCAATCATTTTTCCTAAAACCCAACGCAGAAAGTGCTCCATCAGTTTTCAGGGTGTTGCTGACCCTTGCCCTAAGTGACAACATGAGTTAAGGGGTCGATGGTCAAGGGACAAGGACAGTGGCCATCAGAAGACACGACGGAAGCGTCAGTGCATATCGGTAAGTGGCCGAGGTCCACGTGAAAGACTGCATACGAGATGATTCCAGCTGCATCTCATTCTGGAGAAGAAGGCAAAGGATGGAGACAGGACAAGGGTCTGTGGCTGCCAGGGTTTCAGCTGCGGAGGCCTGACCGGGGGAGCACAGGTGAGTCTGAGGACAGTGAACACACTCTGAGTGAACCATCATGACGAGCAACTGTCATCACAAATGCAAACCCGCACCACGTGCAAACCACAGCAAAACGCAGTGCAAACTACAACCTGGATGATTAGGGCGCGTCCATGTCAACCACCCGTCTAACAAGGTGCCGCTGCACGGGGAGCACTCAGAATGGGGACACTGTGCATGTGTAGGAACAAGGGGGTGCAGGCAATCTTTGTGATTTTCTCTTCGTGTGCCGTGCACCCCAAACTGCTCCCCCAAAGTCTTTAAAAACAGAACAACGTACTGATCATAGGCAGCCCCAGATTTCAGTCCACCTCCAGCTGAAAACAAGGCCATGACTCCCTGTCCAAAGGGAGGTATCCTGCAAGCTAAGGGCACAGGTCCCTGCCAAGCATGCAGGAGACATGAGGGACCCCAAAGTCTCTGACTTGAAGGAGCAAGTGAAATATGACTCATGAGCCCGATGCCCCTGTCAGCTTCGACAGTCCAGTCACCTGCGACCGCACGGCTGCTGCAGCCATGTCGTGCCCTGAGGTGTCCACTTGAGCTCTAGATCGCAACTCCACAGGTTTTCAGCAAAGAATCTGCAAGGAGATACTGCCCTCGACCACCAGCTGTTTTCAGTGTTTACGGGCCTGTCTGTTTGGTCTTCAGTTTTGGTTGCACCCTGCCCCGCCCCCGGGCCCCGGGCCACAGACCAGGCGCTTGGGTTCGTGAGGACTGCCCAGGCTCCTGACGCCTGACCCACCAAGTGTGCCGTCCGTGTCTCCTTCTGTCCCGGAGCGGGTCCTGCAGAAACCACGCGCCCTACTGTCTCCGACCTGCAAACATAGCGGAGCCAAAACGACAACAGACAGCCATGCTGCTTCTTTCTTTTCATAGAAAGGCTCCGGCCGTCACTGGCCCTGTCACCCCCGCCTTCTGGCAGCCACCTCACTGAAACCAAGCACTGCACATAGTGACATTCAAAGGCCACTCATCAGTCCTTCCTTTTCCAAACTATTGCGCAGCATTTGCCAGGAGACTGCTTCCTCCTGTTGGAAAGCCACCTTCCAGTCAATCCTGGAACATGACAGGGTCCTAATCCCCCAAGTCCGCTGGCTGCCCCGCTGACCCCGGCCGGAGCTCGGCCTCCGCAGGAGCCCTGCAGTGGACTCGCCCTCCAACGCTGACCTCCCCGCGACACTCATTCCTTCCAGCCACTTCTGGAAATATTAAGTGAAAAGAATAAATGAATGAGAAATCTAAAATGTTCTCACGACATACACACACACACGCCAATTACATGAATGAGCGACTGCTAAGTGACCTCATTCCTCAGTGGAATCAGCCAGGTGCACACACTTCACTTAGACTTGACATGTCAATTCTCTCACGATAAAAACGGGGACAGTAAAAGCAAAACTCAAAAACCCAACACTCACCCCTTCTACCAGACACTAAGACCCTGAAATCTTTAAGAGGGTAGGTATGTGCAAACAACCCCAGTTTTACTCGGAAACCAGCTCCTAGACAAGTGCTTTTACATCACACTTGTTTTGCTGGGTGTGTGTGCTCTGCTTTGGGGAGACCAACGTGCCCTCAGGGTTACAAAGGCTCAAGGAAGCACTAGGTTCCCTCAGGCTACCAAAACCAGTGCCCCCCGGGTCCTCGGCGGTCAGCCTCGGGGTTTGGAAGCAGCGCCCCGAGTCAGTCTGCAGTTCACCGGAGAGGTGGCCTGGTGGCCACAAGGAAGCCACCACCAGCGTCCAGCGGGCACTCTCCCCAGCGCACTCACGCATCTGAGTCCTGGGGAACACAAGTGTGTCAGGACCAGCAGGCCTCGCCCTGGCCACCCCTGCCTCTCCTAGACGCCACCCCTCCTTCTGACTCCAACCCTCCGTGAGTGAGCCGAAGCCCGGCGTTCCTCCCAATCCGCTGGCTCCCGACGCGCAGCAGAGAAGGAAGAGACACACTAAACGAGAGGACGCGGCGACCGGGAGGCAGCAGCTTTGAACAGTCACAGAAGCATGTCCACTGTCTCCTCCTGACACAGCTGTCAGAGCCCCAGGACACACTTCTGTCACTTGGCTGGGAATCCGTGTTCAGTGTGTTTTAAAGGGAGTTGGAGCCCTGCCGCTAGTAATTGGGTTCCATTGATTTTTAATGAGCATAATTGTCTCAAGAGTGACTGAAGCGCCTTTTTCCCACTCTCCCCGTATGTAAATGAGCTTGGTGGCCAACGGTGGAGAGAGACAAGGGGTTAAAGGCGCGGTGGAGGAGGAGTGGAGAGAGAGACCTCTGGCAGCAGCAGCAACTTAATCATGGCAAACAATTTATTTGCTTCAAAGCTCATTGCAAAGGGCAATAATTGTTTTAAATAGAAACGCTGTTGAATAATAATTGGGAGTAATTGAAACTCACCGAAATATTGAATAAAACATTAGCTATTTTAACCTGTGTTATCTTTATAATTATCTTCAGGAGTAACAGCAGCGCAGCCTCGGCTGGGAGTCGCACCCGAGCCCTGAGAGGTTTTGACACATTTCTGCCAAGTGTTCATGAGCAAGAGGCAGGGCTGGCTTGGACACGAGGTCCAAGCAGTCGCCGAGCCAGGCCATCTCCCAAGGCACTGTGTCCAAGCACCGGCAGAGGTGCGGTCCCCAGGGAGTGGCTTCGAAAATGCCACAGGAAGGTGTGGGGCCGCTGCCTCATGCTGACCCCAGTGGCCTCCGAGCAGGGTCTCTCCAGGCCCCCCCATGCTGCCCGGCGCACCATCTCCCTGAATGCAGACCGCACAGCGGTGACTCACTGCTGTTTTCCAGATGTCACTCTCTCCGTGTCTGCTGTCACATCACTTGTCCGACAGACTCTGCCTTTGTGGCTTGCTCCCTCTTTCCTCCCCTCGCCCTGCACCCACCAAAAGACTCTTCTTGTACTCGATCTGTCAATGACACTGAAGTGACAGTCAGAGGGATGAGGCTGGGAGGCTTTGATGGCCGAGACGGGAAAGTTTCAGTGATTCTGGCAGACAGGGAGGACAGCTGCAGATGACACAAAGATGGTAGAACACAGAAGGACACACACTTTATGTCCCCTCATTCATTTTTTTAACAAGTTGTTTCCATCATTTTTGTTGCTTTTGCTCTATGCTTGTAGGAGAATGAATTCACCTTAAGTCTGTGTCTATTCCATGCCACGCTAGGCTGACCATGTACAGTTTCAAACAGGATAGTACCTTTGTCTTATCTTTCCTGACTGTCCCGTCGTTTTAATATAAAGGTCAATTTTGTCCTGTTTTTAATAAACCAGGGCCATCTTTAACAAAGGGCAAAGGGGCAGTTGCCCCAGGCCCAGTCTGTGGAAGGGTCCAAAAGCAGCTGCCTCTTTTGCCCCGTGTTAAATCAGCCCTGGCCAGCACTGACTGCAGCAGGGCACGGATGCTACTGCTGTTCCCGCCCCTGTGAGGAAACAGGCGCAGGTTCGGGGAGGGGATTCCGCCCCCTTCCCCATGCGTCAGCAGGGCTGAGTCACAGGTTACGTAGTATGGGGCTATCTCTGGCACTGTGGGGTTACCTCTGGCACTGAGGGGCAGGGATTACTGGGCATTTCTGATGCTGGGATGGTTAAAGCAACACGTGTTTTAGGCAGAACCTTTAGAGTGGAGAGTGGATATTTTAGGGACACCTAACTTGGTTTTCACCTAAGGTGTCATGATTCCTTACACCGGCCCTGGCCATTTGAATGAAGTCCCGCCAGACCACGCATCATTACTATGTGAATACTGATGGGCACCGTATAGCATTACTTTTGCTGACCTGGCTGCTCTGCTCCAGCACCGAGTGCGCCACCTCCTCCCCTCCCGCTAGACACCTGGGCAGAACCCCATCCCAACGTGCCGGTTTTGTCCCAAGGAAACATGATCAGCATATGCCACTCCCAACACCAGAGTTCTACTGCCCCTCACCACCATCTAGTTCCCTCCTTTCTTCCCTGTTCCCACCCTCATCCCTCCCTGTGGCCACAGTCCCTCATCCTGAGCATTTTGTTGAGATGTGTCTGATCACTTGTTTTGTTTCTTTATATCTCAGGGACGAGTGGAACCGTCCTGGACCTCTATATTGCTTCACTCCTAATCACCTTCAACTCCATCCAGCTTGCTGTAAAGGGCACCGTTTTATCTTTTTAGTAGCTGCATAGAACTCCATCGAGTGTGTAGACCACAGCTTCTTCATCCAGTCCTATGATGGATTTTTAAGTGTGTCCATGTCTTTGCTATTGCGAACTGTTGCTATGAACACAGAGGTGCAGATATTTTTTTCTAAGTAGTTTTTGTGTTTTCTGGATAGATGTCTGGAAGTAGGATGGCTGGATTTACTGGTAGATCCATTTTTATTTTTGTGAGGAATCTTCCTACTGTTTTCCAAAGGTTGCATTAACTGGGGCTTGATGGCAGGGACTGCATCCTGTGATTCCATCTCAGTGGCCCTAGGTTCAAGGCCTGTGCTTGTTTAACACGTGAATAATATCGGCTTGTTGAATAAACCAAATATAATTCTACACAGCATAGCACTGTGTTTGACATCTAGGGCATCAGAGTGAAGACATCCCCCCTCCAGATGTTGTGCCCCGCCCCAGATGTTGGCAGTAAGAGAGTCTGAAAGAACTTGGATAGGATTAAATGTGGTACATCTCCTTGCCACCATTCTGCAAAATGAGAGCAACAGTGCCCGGTTCACGGATGAAATAATCAGAGCCTGCTGCACGGTGAGTCACTGACAAGAAGACGGTGCCCTGTCAGAGGCCCTGGTGGGGTCCCCAAGAGCAGGCACAAAGGTCTAAATGATTCCTGCTATGATACCCTCAGTCCTGAGTCGAAAGCATTCTGCTACCAGCTCAACTAGAAACAATTCTCTATCTGGGGTGAGAAGGTGGAGGCCTGTCAAGAGAAACCCTCCCTGCATTTTGAACTACAGACCTCAACTCGAGCGAGACTGAAGGGCACCACCTTCCAGGAAACCCTCTTCACAGTCTCAGCGTGGCCTCTGCTGCCCGGCCATTACTGCTCTGGAGATGAGAGGAAGAAACAAGCCAGGGCAGAGGAGAAGAGCCTTTCTTCCTTCAGTTCTGACCGTCAGGAATTCCTCCCCGCAACCGCCCGCCATTCCTGCCCAGCAGCCAGCTGGTGAGGAAGCGGGTCCCTGGTCTGAAGAGAAACAGGAACCCGGAGAGTAGCGGGGGTCTATGCCAGCCCCTCCACACTTTTAATAGAGCCCAAGAACTCACGCCTATGACCTGGCTGCATGACCCCAAGGATGCTGTTTTGTCATCGACCCACTGGAATATCTTTCTCTGGGACATGTAGAGAGAGACAGACAGCTACTGAGTTTCTGGGGTTGGGAACAGGACTTGCAAGATTTTGGCAAAAGTGATGTTGAAAGGACCTTGGGAGGCTTCCCAAACCGAGCTGTCAAGAGAGCTGACTCAGAGGAAGGACTGGGTCAGATGCCTGGCTGACCCCAAAAGCATGAAACCTGATGAACAGGATCGGATGGCCAGGCCTGCTCATGAAGTCAAAGCACTGGGGCTTGACTGGAGATACAGCACATGCCGCAGGGCCGCGCTGGGCGCTGCAGACGTGGTCCAGATGCGGTCTGAAGCTGGCTATTCCTGTAGGGCCGTGACCTGCCCCGTAGGGCTTTATCTGATGGGCTAAGAAATGTGGTCAAGTTGAACGGATGCTAGAACATAATCTCTCTGAATGCTTCCAGAAGCAAGTCCCAGGCCTTGCCCTCCTTGAGAAACCAGCCACTGGAAAGAACCGAGCAGAGGAGAGACGTGAAGGGAAGTAACAAACTTGATCCGAATTCACTTTCCAGCCACAACGGCTGGCCGCAGACCCTAGAAAGGGAGAGAGCCTGCTCACTCTCAACTCTGCACACCCACTCTCTCGCTCTCTTTCTCTGGAAAGGATTTCTGGAGTCACCCGGTTCCTCCAGTCCTTTCAGAACAACTCTCATTAGCAAGTGCATGTGACAAAGGGAAGAGTAAGACCCTCCCTTCGGACACTGTCCCTCCCTGAACACAAGTGAGAAGGGTGGGCTGTGCACCCGAGGAGGGGCAGCAGCTCCGGGGGGCAGGGGTCCAGATCTCGCGCTCAGCAGGGTGCAGGAGGCCAGCCCTCTGGGCAGGACAGGAGGAGGAATCTGCGTTGTCCTTCGGCATCAGGACCAGGGCTGTGCCCATCCCCATGAAAACACTCCCTTCTGGGTCAGACGGCAGGCAGCGCTCGGCCTCGACGTGGGTCAACAGCAGGGCTCATGGTTTTCTTATTTACAGGAAAAGAAAGAGCACAGCTTAGATGAGCCGTGAGCCAGGTCTACGGGACGACTGCAGTGCCCACTTAAGAGGAGGACATCTCAGATCTGCTTTGGGACCAGCTGTGTCCCATGGGCTCTGCTCGCTTTCCCAGGAGACTAAGCATGGACTGGGATGCACAGGGGCCACCCCGAGGTTCTGCAAGGGCTGGGCCAGCCTGGCTCCTCTTACAAGGTGAAATCAGTGTCTGTGACGTGCCAGTTTCCCGCTGTTCACAATAAAAATAAATGCAAATCGAACCTGTTTTTCTTCCTAAGACCCTGGCCCAGCTAGAAGCAGCCAACACCAGGAGAGCGCAGTCCCCCTGGCGTGGGGGTCTGTCCGCCGGGCCCTCCGACTCACAGACCGGCAGGGGATGAGGAAGAGTGGCCAGAGGTCATCCCAGGGGCGGACGTGCTCCTGGAGGGGGAGGCGCTGCCTGGGGCTCAGTGCAAGGAGAGGGCACGGGGTCAGGAGGGCCTGTGACGGCTCAGTCGCTGCCTTTGAGAACCGCTGCCCAGGGGCGCCTGCTGCCGGGGCCTGAGTGCACGGGCTCCGGCTGTCACTGGACACGCTTCATCTTCACACATGACCTTGAAGGTCCTGAAGGAGATTCAGGCTGAAGAATTTGAGGTCAGGCCCGAACCCACGGCTGAGAGTGACACAGAGGAGGATTTGGACTCAGCTGAAGTGACTTTTGCGTCACCGAGGGTGGACCCAGGAACGACGTCATTCTCACGTAGGACAGTGTTGTCCTGGGCTCAGGGGGTCACAGACCCTTCCCCCGTCCTATCAAGGTCACCTCTGACCAGCACAGGGTGTAGCACCAGGGAAGAAGGCGGACTCGTTCTCATCGGCAGCGTCCGAGAGCCAGGACCCGCGAGGACCCATTCTCCGGGCTCCGAGATGGCAGGGGCGGGGCGCAGAGGCAGGCTTCTCCCCACAAGCCCCTCTGGGCTGCTGAGCCACGCTCCAGGCAAGGGAACCAGGGACACTTGAGGAGGGTGTCTCGGAAGCCTGACTGCTGTTCAAGTGCTGAGACCCAGCCTCCGCACGTCCTGTTAGGGACCGACATGGGGCCGGGCCTGAGAAGGATGTGAAGTGGCGAGCGAGCGCCCTAGTCGTGTCTGTTCCGCGCTGCAGAGGATGGGGGAGAGAATCCCTTCTGCGTCATGGAGGACAGAGACCAGCAGCCCGGAGGGGTAACAGCAGGGAAGGCCCAGGTGCAGCAGGACTCGGAAAGACCCTGCTGGCGAGTGACACGGTCAAGACCTCCCGTGACTATGACGCAGGATCCCGGGGCCAAGACCGTGTCCAAGTCATACTAAAGAGTCACACTTCCCAACGTGTTGGAAGAAACGTGCCCACATCCAAGTGTTAACATATGCTGGGTTCCTGCCAGAACGGGCTACAGAGCTTGCAGGGCCCGGGGCAAAAGGAAAATGCAGGGCCACTGCTCAAAAATCGTTAAAAACCACAAGGTGGAGACCGCAGAGCATCCGACCAATGCTATAGGGCTCCTCTGCGCAGGCGGCCCTGGCGCTCCCACGTGCCAGCTAGCATGCTGGATGCCAGGCCTGGACGAGCTGACCACCATGCGCCGGAAGAGCCCTGTGAACTGGGGGCCATCGCCATCTGCGAGGGCGAGAGGAAGAAACACGCGACTGATGAGGTGGTCAGGGGCCCCAGGGATGTCAAGAGTCGGCGGTGGACTTCAGATGGCGCCCACACGGCCTTCCTCCCTGGCCCTGCTGCTCCCGGGCCGCGTGCTGATCGCCTTCCGTGCAGGGCGAGGGGTCCACCAAGCGTGAGTCATCCCTGGGAGAAAGAGCTCCCAGGCCCTGCAGGTCTCCAAAGCCCAGAGGGGAGCTCTGCCTCAGGAATCATGCAGGAGATGAATCGGCTTTGGGAGCCGAGCACGGTGAGGAGACACGGAGCGTCTACTGCGCGAACCACGGCTGTAGTCCACAGCTTGACTGCGGAAGGGTCGCCTGGTGACCTCGGTGCACAGAAGCTAGAGAATCAGACGTGTCTTGTCTCAGGGGTCCGACGGTCGGCCAGTGATCGGTCAGGTGAGCCGAGAGCCGTGGCTCCTCTGGGAGGTAATTCCCCATTCCCCTGGCAACTCTCAGTTCTGTGCTTTGTCAGTGCTGTGAAACAGCTGCGCGTCGAAATCACGGCGGCCCTTAGTCTCTCCGCCTCATCTGCGTGGATTCCTTCCTTTCTCCGTCATACGTCCAGCGCACATACCCACTCCCACCACCGAGGGGATTCTGCCCTCTCCCACACCATGCCCTGAATGCTCATGCTGCTTCCCTGGGCTCATCTTCTCGCCTCCTATAAATCCTCTCTTGAACCAGGATAGGTTACTTTCCTTGTCTGTTTCTGCATCTCCATCCATAAAATCATGAATGATGCCATCCCTGTCGTCTCTCCCAACCTTAATGGGATGCAGCCTTAAAATTAAAAATTTATATGGAGAAGAGTGCCACTCCAGTCATCTCCACGGGCCCCTCAGTCCACAGCACTGAGGTTCAACGAAGATGCCATCTTCAGAGATGAAAGGTCAAAGCTGGGCTCCTTCTGCACCCAGGGAGGAACGCCATTTGCATGGACCCGCTGTCCTGAGATGACCGCAGGCTTTCTTCAGCGGAATTGCGCTCAATGTGCAGTCTGTCTAGCTTGCGGCTGCTCCCATTACATTGTCACTGATAATAGGGACAAGTGTTTCTTCTGTGCTCCAAGGATGATGCTGATTCCATATCATTTGCAAATGGGTTAGACTCTGCTTTTTCTTCACTCCTACAAACTGCTTTCCTTTTGGATTCTTTTGTTTTCCTTTTCCTCTCTTCATTGTTGGGTGAGACTCTCAAGCAGTGACTCAGACAAGTGGTTTTCAAGGTGCCTTCACAGCAGCTCAGCAGGGCAGTGCTCCGGGACAGCGCCAAGGGCACAGCAGCAACGGCACCGAGACCTGGGATCAGCAATGCAGCCGGCACGCTCCACCCAGGACTCTGGGTTGGAAACGGTGCTGGGCCTGGAGACCCATGTTTTCACAGGCGCTTCAGGAGACTCTGATGCAAGGAAAGCTGGAGAATCAGCGGGAAATGCAGACGGCTGCGCCCAGTTAGCGACTCTAAGTCAGCTCTTTCAGGGAGTAGGGCCCGGAGTCTGCATGTTAGCAGCGCAGGTTCATTTAGCGCCTGCAAGTTACTAAGTGACTTCCCGGGCTTGAAGCGCCAATTTCCCTCTGCAGAGAACGGCGGACAGCTGTTAGGTGGCTGTTTGGTGGCTGTCTGCGGGCTGACGTTTCATTCATTACCTGTCTTGCTGGAGTTAATTTATGTGCCTTCAACCCTCCTACTAATGCCAGGAGGAAAGAGACCTCATCTTCATCTGCTTTGCCTGGGCCTCAAGGCAGCCTCGACTTCCCTTCTGAAAGAGCACCAGTAACCAGCTGACTTTGTCCAGATATCTTGGACTTCGTTGGGTAGCTTGGAGGGACAAGGTGACCACACATTCTCAGCATCCCTGGGACCAGTCTGTCTGGGTGACCGTCAGAGCAGCGACTAAGGTAACATTTGTCAACACAAAGTGAGAAGCAGAGAGGAGGGTTCATTTCTGCTGATAATTAAACTCAGCTACATACATGCATCAATTATTCAGTCTACGAGTCCTCATTAAAAGAGGCTCCTCGTGCTCAGACAGCATAAAATTCAGATGAGCACTGGCCTCAAGTTTGTCTCTGCATGTTCAGTGAAAGAAAAACCAAGTTTGTGGCGGAGAGAGCACTGGAGATAGGGACGCAACCCCCAAGGGAGAGAGAAGCGATGGGGATGCCTAACGGAGTTTCCCGAGCTGGCGGTGTCGCTGGGAGATGAGCCTCGTGTGCAGGTGAGCCCGCATTCACGCGGCACCTGTGCTCACCCCTCAGCCAGCATCCACAGGAGCGGGCAGGGAGCCCCGGCGCCACCATATTATCCCTTGGCCGTAGGGTCAACTGCTGCGCTTGAGATTGGAAGCTCATTTTCCCTTCGCTCTTGCTGACATGTATGCCACCAGTGGGGTCTTCCCTGCGCGTTTGGAACACAGTCTTGGGGACGTTTCCACCAAGTTTAAATTCATCTCACGCCTCCATCAGTGGGCTGTCCTTTTAAGGTTAGAACATCTTGTGAAGATGCTGGGAAGGGGACAGTCTGGGATTCTCTCCCAATGCTGCTTGGGTTGGAGACCAGGTACTTGGAAATGTATAGAGTTGACAATAAGAAGCGCGGTGGGGTCATGGGAGGGGGTGCCTTTCACATCCTTATATCGATACATGCACTGAGCCGAGGAATGTGCTGGTGTCTGCTCGAATCTAATCCAAAGCCCGCAGAACTCATGCTTCCAGATCCCTCCTCTCGAGGCTCAGACGTCCGTGCACAGAGCGCGTGGGGAGGTTGGGGTCCCGGGCAGCGCATCAAGTGGAAAAACAACGACGACCACCCAGAGGGCTGGAAGAGGAGGGGGACTAACCCACAGGAGGCGGAAATTTAAAAAAAGATAGACCTGGAAAGTGCTCAGAGCGAAAGCAAGTTGAAGAAGAACAGCTGACACCGGAATGGGTCCTCAGTGACTCTCAAGTGGTGTCAAGGAGAAACAAAGTAACGGATGGGCAGCCAGTGCAGACAGCAGGACACACGCCCTAGCAAGGAACAGCACTGCTGAGACCACCTGCTAGGTTTCCTTCAGGGCCCTGGCGCTGCAGGGAGGGGAGAAGGCGGAGAGAAAGGAAGGCTGCCACAGTATTCTGAAAGCTTGAGGACAAAAATCACCTGCTGTAAAACAGACACGTAAGTACAAAGGACCCTGCTGTTCTGAGGGGGAGAAAGTACTGCACTCAAACTCCAGAGACGGTCTGAACTTGCTCACCCGAAAGAAACTACAGGTGGGGACGGCTCCCTCCAGGAAGCCCCCTTTCCTGGGTGATTACTGAAGCCCGAGCAGAGGTTGATGACCAGGTGCAGGACTCGAGACACCTGACACTGAGCGTGTTTGCTTAAGGAGGTCGAGGGCTTGGCTGGGACTGAGGACCAAGTGGCGGAGAAGGGTAATTATAGGCCTCATTTGGAAAAGTCAGGCATGAGATTAGGGAAATCCAAGAAATCACAACGCATCCAAGAGCAAGCAAAATGCAGGTGAACGTGCACATGCGCGTACTAACACACGTGCCTGCATGTTCACACATGACACACATGACAATGACCACAAACCCAGCCACTAGCACCAAGAAGAAAGCGCAAAAGAGGAGAATAAACGTGGCCCCTGCCTTTTGAACCCGGCTCACCAAGCATCCACCAAGAGACCCATCCAGACCGCTGAGGCTCTCCGGCCCATGCTGGTGTCTGACTGCTGGCGAGGAGCCGGGGAGACAGAAGCCTGGTCTCATGTCCCTGCTCTGCTACGGGCCACTGGCACAGGGTCCCTGAACCATGTCGGCAGCTGGGAATCTAGTCTGCTCTGAACAGTACTCTTTGGAGTACCTGCCACAAAACCACCTGAGGGAAGAGCCCACTGGGCAGATTCCAAAGCCACACCCCAGATCTCCAAAGGCGGAGTCTTTGCGGGGTGCTGGGGCCTCTGCTTTCCCCGTGGGCTCCCCGGGACGCAGCCACACTCGGCGGCACTCCAGGGCGACGCGACAGGAGCTGTGAGTCCCAGGAAGGACCGGTGAAGGCAGGCTCTAGTCGCAGCCTTGGGATAAATTAATAACGTGTGACATTTCTGAAGTGGCTTTCATCACAGTGGAGGGAGGCCCTGGCACAGCAGATGTCCCCACGGCCGCTCCTTGGTGTCTGTGCTTCTCCAAACAACAGTGAACCAGGGGTGGCGGGGAGGCCAGCGCGGGAGCTGCACTGCTGAGGATCGAGAGAGAGATTCGCACGGTGTCTGACGGTCGGTCAGCAGCCAGCTGGACCCCACGGTGGAGGATCAGGAGGGACTCAGCCCCTGCCCTCCCCACAGCCCCCTGCCATGCAGAGCACTCACTCCGTTCTGCATCCTGGGACTCAAGAAGCTACAAAATGATAAATCAATTATGAAATGGAAACCTCCATTACAGCCTGTCTGCTTAATTGTTTGACAAGTTAATTAATCTCCCAAGCAACCAGGCTCCGTTCTCCCTGCAAATTGTGGGGAAATCGCTATCGCTGGTCCCCGAGGTCTCAGCAGTACAGTATCAGTGAGGCTCCTGGAAAATGATGGATAATAAGCATGGAGTGGGGTCAGCGCCTCACAGAGGAAGGAGAGGTTTACTCCAGCTCCTGCCTGAGGCGAGATGGTTTTGTCACTAATTATTTTGCTACTAATTACAGTCTGTATTTGTCTGTTTATTTATTTTTGTTTTTATTTCCCTTCCAAGAGACACATTTCTTTGCTTTCAAATAAGAAGCTGTGATGCAAGCCACCCTTGCTTCCAGACTGTGGAACACTTGACGGGGGTGTTGGTCTCCTCCGCCCCAGGAGACAGTGCCGTGAGAGAGGGCCAGAGCAACCCAACCTTCCGAACAGCGCTGTGTCGCCCCACCCAGTCCTCAGGGGCCTTTAGCAATTCCAGATGACAGTGTGAAGTGGAGAAAAGCCCAGTGTGGTCCAAGCATCCTCCTGCTCCGGAGGTACCTGGAAGGCGGGACTGACATTCAGAAGATGACACACCAGGCAGCCTTCGGGAAATCAGAATTATTGCAGCTGGAACTCGACAACTTTTAAGAAGCTCCCTGGATAGATTGAGACCTACTTGAATTAGAGTCAGTGGCAATGAGCTGCAGCTGCTTGGACCAAACAGAGACATTCTCCCAAACGGTCCCCATGGCTCCCCGTCTTTTACCCTCTACCATTATTGAGTATTTCTTACACCTGCCCCTGTGCCTTTGCACTTGCTGTTGCGCTCCCTTGAAGGGCCTTCTCCATCTGATCAAGTGGAGCCTCTGGCTTCGTTCAGGTCTCTCTTTAAACAACACCCTCTCAGAGTCTTTTATGATCTCTGTCTACAATCCCACCTCTACTAAATTTGCTAAGTTTTATAGCAAATAAGTTCATAGCACATATGACTACCAGAAATCATAGTATATTTTCTATGTCTTCTGCTAAGATGCACATTCCGAAAGGGCAGAAATTCTCATCGATTTTGTTTAGCGCCATATCGCCATACACTAACAGCGCCGCATTGTAACAAACACGCAGCAAACACCTGTCCCGTGAACAAAGGAGTAAATGACAAGTCATGAACTTTGCCAGTGCTGGTGAGAGCCAATCCCTCAGACGCTGGCAACATCACTTTCAGACTCAGTTATGCATCCTCATAGTTCAGAATGTCATGAGCCCGTGGAAACAGGACATGAATGTCTAACAAAGGAGAACAGACCTGAAAACACGCAGCACATCACAGCACGTTCGAGCCCCTGAAGCCCTGCCCACCGGGAAACGTACAGCACTAAATATTCCTATTAACAAAAAAAAAATGGTTTCAAATCAATCATCTAAGATTTGCATTACAGAACTAGAAAAATAAATTAAACACAAGAAAGCAGACAGAAGAAAATAATCAAGATAATGACAGAAAAATGAAATGGAAAACAAAAGCAACAGAAAATAGAAATGAAATTAAAAAGTAGTTTCCTTAAAAGACTAACAAAATCAATGAAACCTAGGCAAGATTTACTTTAAAAAAGAGAAAATATACAAATTACTAATCACAATAGAGAAATAATATCACTCCAGACACTGCAGACATTAAAAGAACAATTAACAATGGAATCATAATCTATACTTAACTCTATGTACATGAATCTGAGAAACAGTATAAAATGGGCCATTTTCTCAAAAAGAACGAGGTATAAAATTTCATCCAAGATAGCTATCTATTTCTATAATTATTAAATCATTGGAACCCACAGTTAAAAGCCTTCTGAAAAAGAAACCTCCAGGACCAGATGGTTATTGGAAAATTCTACCAACACTCAGAGACAGCATAACACCATTTCCATACAACCTATGCCAGAAAGTGGAAACAGAGAGGACATTTTGCATCTCCTTTTATATGCATGATTCTGAGACAAAAATCAAAGACAAAAACCAAAACTACAGATGCATATCGATAGCTCTCCTTAATGTAGGCAAGAAAAATTGTCAACAAAATATAAGGAAATCAACAGACACATGAAGAATACTGTATCAGAAACAGGTTATGTTTATCCTAGGACTACAAGGCTAGATCAATATTCTAGAACCTACCAGTGTGACTGACTCCCCACTGTAAGAACAACCAGAAAATCAAATCACTTAATGCAGAAAATATAAAAAGGCGGCGATGAGATACACATTCCCTAAGAATTTTTTAAATTTCCTAAACAAATTAGGACTAAACAGAACTTCTGGAACCAAATAAAAATCATCCACAAAAAAATCTGTAATGATCATTATGTTGTTGAAATACTGAATACTTTTATCCTAAGCATGAGGAGCAGAGAATCTCCAGTCTCGTTTTCCTTACTGTAGTTAGTGGAATGGAGAAAAACAGGCCAACAGATGAGAAAGAAATGAAATCATTTCTGTGTCTGCATAGAATATGTCGAGGAGCCTAAAGAAAAATAAAAATTAAAGAAACCTCTTAGAACTCGTAAGTGAGCCTAGTAAAAATCACAGAATATATAATCACCTATAAAGTTCAGTGTGATTCATTAAACTCAGCGAATCAGTGATTCCATAGACCAACAATAGGAAATTAGAAACCATGTTATTAAATATTACATTAACTCTCCAAACTGGAATAAAGCATACATAAGACTCATGGTCAGCAAATTACAAAATATTGGGCAAAAGATATCAAAAGATCTGACCAAATGGAGAAACAGACCATGGTCATTGGTTAGAAGGTTCAAAGTAGTAAGGATGTCCATTCTTCCCAAATTTATATACAAATTTAATTCAATTGAAATCAAAATACCAGGAAGAATTTTTGTGGGTGTCAGAAAGCAGACTTTAAAATTTATATGGAAAAAGGAAAAGAAACTAAAATAGGTGAAACAATTTTGAGAAAGGACAACCAGGCTGGGAGAGTCACGCGGCCCAACCTCAAGGCAGGAATCGAGAGTCTGCGCAGAAGCACAGACACGCAGAGCAATGGGGGAGCGAGTCGCCTTCTAGACCCGTGTGCACAGAGCCGATCAACTTTTGATGAATGTGCAGAAGCATCTCGACAGACAAGGACGGTCTTTTTAAAAAACAATGTGGCAACAACTGAAGACCACATGCAAACAAAATTCAAAAGAGAACTTTGACCTAATGCCTTGAATGTCTCATGCAACTATGCAAAGTGTAAAAGTAAATGTTTTAGAAGAAGACATAGGAGAAATCTTTCCCGATCTGAAATCAGGCAAAACCTTCATAGATATGACACCACACCCAAGATCCATGTAACAACTGATGAATCGGTCCGCCTCAAAAATGTTTTAAAAAGGTTACTGATGAAAGACATTATTAAGAGAATGAAAAGGCAAATTACAGTCTGGGAGACAATGTCTGAAAATCACATATGTGGACTCGTATGAGGAGTATATAACAAGTCTCAAAATTCCATAGTAAGGAAACAAATTTATTTTAAATATGTTCCAAAGAATTGAACAGAGACCACCAAAGATGCGTTAAGCGTGACATAAGAGTTTCAGTATCTTGATCCATCAGGAAAATGCCCATGGACCCACAATGAGATCATCCCACACACATATCAGAGTTGCCAACACAGAATTACCACATTGAGTGCTGGTGAGAATGTGAAGTAAATCCAACTTTCCCACCTTGTTGGTCTGAAAGCAACATGGAAGAGCCACTTTGGAAAACCAATGGTCAATTTCTTATTATGTGAAATCCTCAACACAGGACCCAGAATACGAAAATGGGTTCACACAAAAAACATGGGCACAAAGGATTTTAACAACTCTATTCCGAACTGCCCCAAGTTGGAAACAACCGCAGCACCCAACCCATGACAGATGAACAAAACGTGGTGCAGGCGGTGGTGGAATACTATACAACAACGAAAAGGAAGAAATAGTCAATGCATCTAAAAAAACTTGGATGAATCACAGAAACATTATGTCAAGTGCAAGAAGCCATTCATTGTAATTCCATGTAGGTGGCACCTGCAAAAAGGTCAAACCTTGAGTAAAAGAGAGCATCTGATAAACTGAGGGTGATTTAAGGTCATCTCTGTGAGCCTCAATTCCCTAACCTGAGAAAAGGGTGACAACAAATTGACACTAAAGAAAACTATAAATGGAATAGATATTAGAAATACCAAATACCATCCCCCCCTCAAAAGATGTCCTGCTTCTCCTCTCATTCTATCTGAGATTTAACTACCTTTTAGCAGGTCTTGAGAGTTTATCCTGAAGTTTCTGCCTAGAGAGTAATGCTTTGCTCCTTCACGCTAGAAACCCAGGTTTTTCTTGCATTCGATTCTGCAGCTCCCTGTCACCCCCTCCTCCCACACACACTCATTTCAAAAGCCACCTCTGCTCCTACCTTCACGTTGTGTTTCAGACAGCAGATGCATTTTGCTGTGAGCCACACCCAGCTTGCTGACCTGTCCCTGCTACATCGGATCACCCCACATGCATGCTCACATCCAAACCCAAACCAGCCTCTCCCCACCGCTCCCATGCCATCGGACGCAGCCCTGGGGCCCACCTGGAGGGAGCGCTGTGTGATATCGCCTGGAACGCTGTCGTCTCCGGTTAGTGCGGATAATGGGATTATTCTATCTGTGTAATAATGACATGTTCAATTTAAAGGGAAAAAAATCTGAAGCCACTTAAAAGCTGCTGTTTGGTGCCAATATATTATTTCAGTAATGAATAATCACTAAAGATATTATTCTGGATGCAGTTACCATGCAGCGATGTGAATAAAATGCATTAGATGGAAAATTGTATTCAAGTAAATATATGCACTGGTAGAAATGTATTACCACCCATTAATATGTATTAATTCAGAAGCGAACGCCAGCGGGAGATGCCTACGTGGGTTTGAATGGCAGACAGCGATTCGGAAGTGGGAGGAAGCAGGCTTGGATTCGGTCAGAGACTGAGAGGACGGGGCTCAGGCGGAGACCGGCCAGAGCGGGCACCGGCCCCACGCTGCTGCGGAGGCCTTCTCTTCAAAGAAGGCGGCAGACACCTCTGGAGCAAGGACTCTCCCCGCAACTGCAATCTGCACCTTCAAGTATTCTTGGCCAAAGAAAGGAAAAATGAAAATGTGAATTGTTTTCCTCAGGTAACAACAGCCTTGGCATCTTATTATTTCCTTTTTTTTTTCCTCAATGCACAACAAAAGCAGCCGTCAAGCTTCTCACCATGAAATGAGCTTTCCCAGATGCAAAACTGACAGGGGCCTCCTCTGAGCACAGGATTCCAGGCCTCAACAGCAAAGAAGGCCTCCCTGCTCCAAAATGGGACGCTGTCAAGTGTCCCTTTGTCTCAAGGGGTGAGACAAAGTTTCTAAAGGACTCCCAAACCCAAGGGCTCCAAAGACAGGGGCGCCTTGAGAAGAGGGGCTTCTCCAGGCATCCATATCCCTCTCTATTTGGAGCAACTGTATAGTAACATGTAAATTCAAAACCTTTCTTTTGTTAAAAGATGCCACAGTAAAAGTGAAAACACACACCACATACTAATATCTAGAATATAAAGAATAGGGAAAACTGCTCCTGCTCTTCCTCCCCCTCCTCCTCCCTCTTCCTCCTCCTGCACCTGCCGCCCCTCCTCCTCCTGCTCCTCCTCCTCCTCCCTCC
>RJWH01006420.1:0-55316 GCA_004363575.1 Solenodon paradoxus
TGTGTGAGACAGAGAGGAAGAGAGAGACAGAGACAGAGACAGAGAGAATGAGTGTATTCTGGTAGAGTAGTAAGGGAAGAGGTAACATTTAAGATGAGAGTCAACGGAGACAGCCATGCATGAGAATGAGAGGAAAACTTGACTTACAGGCTTGGGGAACAGACAGTGCAAAGGACCTGGGGCAGGCAGGAGCTTGATATCTTCTAATTGTTGAAGGTTAAGGTGAGTGGAGAGTAGTGAGTGCAAATGAGAGGAATGCGTGATGGATCAAAGGAATACAAAAGCACTCAGGGCCCTGCATACTAAAGAATTTAGATTTCATTCCAAGAGCAATGGGAATTCTTTGATGGATTTCAAGCACATAAATGACACTGTCTGTTTTGTGTTTTCTGGCTGTTGTGTGGAGAGTGGATTGCCAGGCAGGCAACAGTGGAGCAGCGAGATCAGTTGGGAGGCCCTTACAGGAGTCCAGACAGAAGATGATGGTGGCAGCAATGAATGAGAAGTGACCTATTGGAGATCTATCTGCAGGGCTGACAGCGTGCTGATGGACTGGATGCGACTAGAGTCTTCGTTTGCTGCCACATTGCCTCCTCGTTAGCCAGAATCCATGTGTCACCTCATGAATGCACCTTGGGGCATCCACAAGCTCCCTGAAGAGATATGCACCTGTGTGTGTCTGAGCTTTGTTCTGGTGGGGGTGGCTGGTGGGAGTCTATAGTTTTCAGCAGGTTCTCAAAGGAGATAGAAGAACTATAAAATGTTAAAAGTCTATTAGCACTGGGTTAGGGGCACATGGGGGTTTGTTGTGCTCTTTCCTTTTGTGTTTGGAAATTTTCATAATAAACAGTTCTAAAAAATAACATGCTAACTCTGCAATCAAAACAAAGCATTATTGTAGTGGCAGAACTTTTTTTTCAAAGCCGAGTTGCTACATTTTATGGTTCATGGTTGTTCTGTTCTTAGTTAAGATCTCAAGGTGTTCCTGCCAGATTTGCATGGCCCCTGCATTTCCTTGTGTCAGGTCAGTGTCTACTTTCTTGCTTCTCCAAGTGGACTGCCCTCCATTGAAATCCATTTTCTGAATTTCTGCAATTGGAGTATATTGGAGTCACTTTAAACAAGTAGCACAGGTAATGGGGTCTGAAGGTCATGATTTGAAAACTCAGCTTCCCCAGTAACTATTGTGATCTTGGGAAAGAACTTCAAGCCGGAGCTTGGAATCCCTATGTAAAAGAGAACCTGTATTTGCTCATTGGTTTATCAGTATTTAAATGAGAAGAAATGAGTAAAATGTATTTCCCACAACTGCATACATAAATATGAACCTGGCACTCCTCCCTCTTTGAGTTGTGGGAAAATTGTGCAAAATTGGCAAGCAGGTTTTCTCTTTCATCATACAATAGGTTGAAGTAAAATTTTACTCAGGCGCTAAGGTGAGGACTGACCCTGTGGAAAGCCATTTGTTATGCCTAATAGCGCTCTCTTGCCCCCAACTGTTTCTAATCACCAGCAAGGCCCAGCAGCTGTTTCCAGTTGGGCTGATGCCCTGATTTCCCCTGGCTCTGGCTGAGATACTGCAAAATGTCGTTGAGGTCTAGTTATATCTCTAATTAGTTCAGTTATACTTTTGATGAGGGCAGAGGCCTTCGCCTGCTGGCCCGTGGGCTACTTGCCTGGAGTTCGCACTCTTGCTAGCCTCCTCACCTCAACTCCCTTGGTCCTGGTGCCATCTTGGACTGCTCCTGGGGAATTTCCCTGCCTCTCCTCTGCTGCTCCAGGTAGGTTAGCCCTTGGCACCTGGTTCTACCCTCGTTCCCAGCTTGGCTTTCCTTTCTTCTCTTGCAGCTGCTCCTCACCAAGACAACTGGCTGGTTCTCTCAATGCGCCCCCACTCTCTTTCTGTATGTCCCTGGAGACAATCTGTCTTGGTTTTAAGGGTGGCAAAAGAGAAAAACCTCCCATAATGCAAGAGCGTCTCCAGTGCCATCTCATTTTACTTTTACAGCTGCCTAAACAAGGCTTTGCAGCATTGTAGAAGCAGCATAGGGTTGTGGCTAAGGGAGCAAGCACTGGTGTCAGCAAAATTGCATCACACCATGGCCCTCCTACTAATCAATTGAGTGACATTGTCCAAGTTAACCTTTCTTTGTTCTCATTTTTCATCTATAAATAGGAAAAATACCACTTTAGAGACTTGTGAGGGTTAAACAACATGGTGACGTGGCATATAAGGAAGGTTCGATTAATGAAGAAAATCCTCATTGCTCAAGTGGGGTCAGGTAGCTTTTGTTGCCCTTTGAGACACACTCTCCATTTTTCTCCATCTGCTCTCAGTCCCTTAGGCTTCTGCTTGGGTTTGGCCAATGAGGGCCAATGAGGAACCTCAGCAAGAGAACAGAGGAGGACTGTTTCAAGACAGTCCTCAGTATGGGACTTTTTGCTTTGGGGTATCAATGGTAATTGATACTCTATCTCCTGTCTTTGGACCTAAGAGTGATAACAGCTACAGGGTATTGCACCAACCCTAACTGGCATAGCTAGGAGCTTCGAGAATTATCTTCTTCTTGATGGGCTCCTCCTCATAGGTTTAGGCCTTTTAGGGCATCTTTCCTCACAAGGACTTGAGGAAATAGTCCAGTTGTCTCTGAGTACTTTGTCCACAATCAAGCACTGTATGATTACAGGGGTTTTATTACTACTATGAAGTGACTGAGCCCTAGTGGATGAAAAAAATGACAGGCATCATGTAGGAAAATTATCCCTGGTGACTTGTGATCATTACCTTAGGTCTCTCCTCCTATTTAGGTAGGTGGGTTATAATTTCAAAACGCAATGTATCAAGATGGAGCCCCACTCTCACTAAGAACTGAACAAGGAATGTTTTAGGTATTGGGCCCCTATGGAGGCCTCTTGTCTTTTCCACCACATGACTGGAGGAATTAGAGGTTCAAGTCCTCTTTAGGCTACAGCCTCATTCAGGATTCCATCTGCTCTTTTCCTGTTACATCTGTCTTATCAAAAGGTGAGGAAGTTGGATTTGTAAGTTATATCATCTTGATCTATGGATTATAGATCCTCTGCCCACTCCCTGAATATGGTTTGACACAACTTTAATATGCACACCAGACATTTTCATTTCTGACTTTTTCTCCCCTCACGCTGACTATTTTTTAGAGCTGGTGGGTAGAGACATCTCACCCTTACTGGTACTGGCTCCATGCCAGAACTTTTTGGCAGTCCTGTCCCCAGAGCTAGCAGCTTCTCTAATTGACACTCAGATATCTCTCAACAGACATTTCTCTCCCTCTGTTAAGCAAGAACAGTGTTTACGCTGTCTCTTAACTAACTGCCCACCTTTTCTTGACATTTCTTTTCTGGAACAATTTCCTTCCTATCTGTATTAATAAATGTCTCCTCTGGTTCTGAGTTTTTTGACTCAATGTCCTCCCCTTTTCTTCTTCTCTCAAATATTATTCTTGAAGACATACTCCCTATACCCTGTCATCCATCAGCCTCTCAGTTAGTATATGTCATAGTTACCTTTGCATCCCAAACTCATCTTATTCATGATGGAGATAATGAGTCACATAATGAAGAGTCCTTCATCATACCCCAGGTAAATCAAGTTACCTTCTGTCTGTGACCACAGAGTCCTGACTAAGTAAACTCCACAGAACTGTACTTGTGTAGGGGGTATGGACCTCATTTAAGGCCAATTTTTATTATTCGCCAATCTTTTCCCTGAATCAGTTCCATTTAATTGCCTCTTGGAGACTACTTCATGATTCAGGTTGAGTTGCACTGGACAGAAAATCAGGAGAGAGAAACTCCCAACCATTTTGTTGAATTGATACTACTGCTTCTCAGGGCAGGCTGCCCCAAGATGTGCCAAAGTGGCATACTGATTATTTTGAATAAATTCTTTGAGAAGTAGCTGGTGAATGAGGGACACGCTGACCCATCTGAAAGCAGGAGGTTAATTTCTCATGTGAAGTGCCCTCCCTGCACCAGGAGGTAGAAAGATATCCTTATCAGGGAGTTGGAGGGCCTAAAAGGCTGTAGAAACAAATTCCGCTTTTTTTTTTTTCTGCTAACTCCTAGAGCAGTCTGTGTAGTTGCCTGGTCTAAAATTTTTATTGTCTGAAAGACACAAACTTACTGCTTTGCTCCTTTCACAGGTCCCATACTCATGGGTCTTTTTGTGCACAAAAATAATATTTGTCTTTTCTCCTGTTAATCTGCCTTGTGTTCATGTAATGATCAGATCTACTAAAAGAATCAAGCTGTGTAAATGGAAATTTTCCCCCATTCTCACAAACCCAAGGGTGACCCCTTCCCTCCCATGCACATAATTGCCTTTCATTATAGCCCGTTGCCTTTTTGCCAGTCCTGTGATTCCATAACCATTCTTTTCCTCGAGATAATAGTTTTGTTCTTGTTAAGGTCAGCATTGAAAAAAAACAAACTGCGTGCAAGATAATCATGGAAATGTGCTTTTCAAAAGTAAGGTAATAAGCTGAAATTGCTAGTATGACTACTAGAAAATCATGTTTGTTTACTGACAGTTACGGTTAGACAGAGCTGCTAGAATGTTCCAGAAACCTGAAGGACATAAGTGAATCGCAGAGTGATTAAACCAGCACTCTTTCTGGCGATGCTCTAAACCAGGGTCAGAGATTCCGTGGGACCCTGAAGGTAACAAAAGAATGTGTGGATTGACATATTCATTTTGTTAGTCAGCACCAGAAAGAGGTGCAATAAGCAACTTTTAAAGGAAATGGAAGCACACTGCTTTCAAACACGTTTTGTTGAAATATAACATAGGTACAGAAAAGTACGCAAATCTTGCGTGCAAGCTCACTGAATTTTCACAAACTCATGCCCATGTAGTGTGCACCTACATCAAGACACACAAAATGATCAGTCACTCTTGGAAGTTCCTCTTAGAGTCATTACTCAACCTCTCCTCCTTGTTTAGCCCTTCTATCTAGCGTATTAATATTTTATTCATCTTATTTATAATCTACTTCTCTCACCAGCATGTGAGCTGCACAAGGCTGAGATGTTTGTTCTGTTTTATCAAGTGCACTATCCCCAGCTCACTGAACTGTCTGGTGCATAGTTATCACTCAGTAAATATTTGTTAAATAAATGAATGAAACTTTGTAATAAACAATGTTAAAAAATAAACCTAAACATTAACAGATGAATGGATAAAAAGGTATGTCTACACAGAAGAATATTATTCAGTCATAAAAATGAATGAAATGGGTCTACCTTGGTGACTCAGGTGCTAAGCTGGCAACTGGGATGTGGACCATGTAAAGCCCAATGACCAGGTTTAACACCTAGGGCTGTGGGGAACAACTAAAAATAAATAAATGGATAAATAAAAAGTGCTTCCTCCTCTTCCTTCCTAAAAAAAAAAAAAAGCTTCTTCCTCGCTTTCCTTCCTTCCCCTCTTAAAAAAAAAGGAATGAAGTACTAATACATGGTACAATATGGATGAACCTTGGAAAAACATTAAGTGAAAGAAGCCAGATATGGCATGCTCTGTGGCTCGGGCAGCTGAGACACTGGTGTTCAGACCACACACCGCACAAGGACCCAGGTTTGAGACCCAGAGCTGGGATGAAAAGCCAAAAATGAATGACTAAATCAAGATATTTTCCTCTCCCTCCCTCCCTTCCTTCAAAATGTTTCTTCCTTTTCTCCCTTTCTTTTGCTCTAAAATTTTTTTTTAAAAAAGAAAGAAACCAGATACAAAGGACCACATATTATATGACTCATAAGTAATGTTCAGAATAGGCAATATAGAAACAGAAAGTGGATTATTGGTTGCCTAAAGCTGAGAGAGGGAGTGACTAGGAATAGCTTCTGAATGGGTAGTGGGGTTTCTTTTGGGGTGATGAAAATGTTTCGGAAATAGGTAGAGGTGATTGCACAACATTGTGAATGTACTGAATGTCACCAAAACGTTCCCTTGAAGATGGCTCATTTTGTTACATGAATTTTATCTCAATAATACATACTTAAAATTTTTTTTAAAGGTACAAAACTTGTTAATCACTTTTCCCTTCACCATGAGAAAGAGTGGATTCTAGTAACTGAAGGGTTTGTTTGAGGAGGGTGATAGAAATGCGGGTGGACGCTTGAAGTAACCAGGATAGGCAAAAATTGCTCTGTGTAGGAGCCAGCAAAGTTGAGTGAAGGTAGAAGAAGATGCAGGACAAGACTGTAAGACTAAGAAACTTGGGGTGAACTAAATTAATGAGATTCTTAAGCAGAAATGCAGTCCTTTGTAGGTTAAGAATCAATTATGAATACAATTAGCAATGCTAAAAAATACAGAACTGCAGAGACAGATTTAAAAAGCCTTAAAAAGACTGACAAAGAGAGACTTCTAAGTCCAGAGAGGTAAGTTTGTTTTTTTTTTTTTTTTTTTTTTTGAGAGGAGGAGGAAGAAGCATTTTTATTTAGTTGTTCACATTGGTGGTTTCCACCCAGGCCCAGAACTCGAACCCAGGGGTATGTGTCCTGTACTCCTTTGGAGTCGATTGACCTAACCACTACTCCACCAGGATGCTCCAAGATAAGGTCTTATAGTGTGTTGAATGGTAGTCCCCCAAAGATGTGTTCAGATCCTAACGCTTGGAAGGTGTGAATGGGACTCTATTTGGCAAGAAGATCTTTGCAGATCTAGTTAAGGATCCCAAGCTGGAAGATGACACTGGATTATCTGGGTGGGTTCTAAATTGCTCTGACATGTCCTTAGAAGAGAAAGGCACAGAGAGATTAGAGAGAGACAGAAGAGAAGACACAGATATATGGGAGCAACATTTGCTACCCCAAAATATGTCTCTTGACAAAAGGATGGTCTTGAATTGGTTATTATTATTATTTTTAAAGCAACAGAAATAGGAAAGCATCTGAAACTCAAGTAGAAGTTACCCTTTTGTAAAGGAAAAATCTCTATTTGTAAGGGTGTCTCCTCTGGCTATACCAGGAAAAGGGGGATGACGAGATCTCTAGAAACACATATTGATGATGAAGGCTGTGACAAACCTGCATAATTGCCATATCCTTGTTTACTGCACTTTATTGATAACCTCCCAAACTTCCATCCCTTACCCCCTATCTTCTTTTGTCTTTATTTGAAGATGGCATTTAAGGTGATGACTTGGGCCATTTCATGCTGCTACTCAGTTTTCCTGGGTCTCTCCCTTGGATACAGGAGATAAACATATTATTAAATTTGGGTTTTTTTTGTCCTGTTAATCTGTCTTTTATTACAGACAGAGGGTGTGTCTCAGCTAAGAACCAAGAAGGGTAGATAGAAAATGATTTTTCCTCCCCCTACACAGACACACAGAAGAGAAGGTGTGATGATGGACGCTGAGATTAGAATGACATGGCCACTAGCCAAGGAACCCCAAGCAACCACCGGAAGCTAAAAGAGGGTTGCATAGTCCTGTGGACACCTTGATTTTGGAACAGTCACCAAAGAGAAAGCAATTTATATTGGGTTGGTGGAAAGGTGGAAACACATTTTACTTTTCCGTGAGTCAGGCTTACTAATTCAGAATAAGGAAAGGAAATTGGCAGTCTGCTGCATTTTATTTGATAAAGTGATCGAAGGCAGGCATGTTTTAAAGACCCTGGGTACGAAGGTTCATTGTGTGAAGATGAAAAGAGGGGACAAGTAAATATGATTTTCAAAGAACAATGCCACAGAATATTTATTCTTTCTCTCTCTCTAGCCTCCTATGGGGGAAAAATGGACAAATAATGATTTTCAAAATTCTCTACTGGAAACTTGAATTTTGAAACTTCTATTTATTATTCTCAAAACATATTGGTCATGAACAATTCTGTAATTTTTAAAGAAATGGATTTGCTCTTTACTTATTTGAGGTATAATTGACATGTATCATATTCCTCGTAGATGAACAATATAATTACTTGATATTTGTATGCACTTTGAAATAATCACAGTAAGTCTAGTTAACATCCATCACCATACATACTACATTTTTTTTCTTGTGACAACTTTTTCTTTTTTAAAGGAAAGGTGCAGGCTGGAATGAAGGCGAGCAGACAGGCAGGCAGGGAGAGACATTTTATTTTATTTTTATTTTTAATTGTTCACATTGGTTGTTTACCCCCCAGACCCGGAACTTGAACCCAGGGGTATGTTGCTTGCTCCTTGGAGGTGATTGACCCAACTGCTGCTCCACCAGGGCACACTGATGAGAACTTTTAAGATCTCAAACTAGGAAGTGCAGCACACCTGTTTCTGTCCATCACTATATGTGACAGGAAATCCACAAAGGGCAGTCACTGATGCTCACGTTCTGTCCTACAATTCTCATACAAGTTCCTCTTTTGGCAAACTCTAAGGTAGAATCCTACAAGGGAGGGACTTCTGAGAGGCATGCTCCCCAACTTAATCAAGTTGCCATAGCTTCCTCATCACCATGATAATGGAAATGACATCACGAACAAAAGCTGTTTTAAAATTAATCTTCCAGTCTACTGTCCCTGAGTTTAGAATTTGCTTAGAGACATGAATGAATGGAGGCAGGAAACTATATTGTTATCTAGGGACAGATAATTTCAGGAGGGGGCACAACAAATATACAAGTCCAAGATGAGAAGGAACTTCTTGGTGTGCTCGGGTCACGCCAATCCCTGGTGGAGTAGAGATTAGGTCAATAACCTCCAAAAGAACCTAGGTCACATACCTCTGGGTTCAAGCCCTGGTCTGGGGGAAAACAACTGGTGTGAACGACTAAATGGAAATAAAGTAGAAATGCTTCTTCCTCCTCTCTCTGCCTGCCTGCCTACTAGCCTTCATTCCTGCCTGCACCTTTCCCTTTTTTTTTTAAAGAACTTTATTCAAGGGAAAACAGGGAGATAGTGGTATAGCTGTGGCTATCCCACAGCAAGCAAGGGAGGCGACTGATAGTAGCTGAGGTTGGAGAGGGAGTCAGGTATCAGACCATGTTGGCTTTTGATTTGGGTCAAGTCAGATGGGAAGCCATTGGAAAGTTCTGAACTGGAGCATGACTTTTGCTGGCTTAAGTACTGAAAGAATTTTCATGAAGAGTAAATTATAAATGGGCAAGAGTGGATTCAAAGTTGGAATATATTGCATTGGTTCATAAATGAGGCGCTTGGGCAGCTGGGACCAGGGCAGGGTAGTGGTGAAGGTGAAAGGTGGTCAGAATCAGTATGAACTTTGAATGTTGAGCTGACAAGATTTACTGTCAGGTCAAATGTGAAGTGTGATATAAAGATAAGTGTCAAGGTTGACTCCAAGGTTTTGACCAAAGCAAGTGGAAGAAGGGAATTGCCATTTACTGAGATGGTGAATACAAACAAAGAACTGGTTTGAGAGTAATGCAAAATTCAGTTTTCGAAAATTAAGTTTGACCTGCATATTAAGCATCCAAATGAGGATGTTGAGTAGGCAATGGTTATATGAGTCTGGAGGGCAGGACAGAAGATATAGATTTGACAGTCATTAGTGTATGTACAAAGGGAACTAAATTCAATTCTGGATGAGATCATCCCTGAGCAAGGAAAGACAGCAAAAAGGTCTAAAGTTTGAATTCTGGGACACTTAGAGATTTAGAGGTCAGGAGGCAGAGAAGAAACCAGTAAAGACGGCTGAGAAGGAATGATCAGTAAGGAAAAAAGAAAAATAAAGCAAAAACAGAATACAATATCCTGGAGGTCAAATGAAGAAAATATTTTAAGGAAGCACTGGTGGCCTGGGATGTGAGAGGGATTAAGTGATAGAGTAGGAGTCATTTAGAGTTTTCAGGGCTACTGGAGTGAGTAGCGGGAGACCATAGATACTTGAAAAGAGAGGAGACATGAGGCAATGGAGAGAGCAGACGTTCCTAGGAACATGACTGGGATATCAGGTCCATGAAGAAGCATTATCAATGAGAAGTCACCATGTGGTAGAGCATGGCCAGCAACTTTCTAGGGACAGTAATATCTAGTATGGATTTAAGTTATTTCCTACTGTATCATGACTGACTTTCATTTCCTCCAAGCCTCAGTGAAAGTCAGCTATACTAAGTGGCTGTTATGCATTAATGGTACTTTGGACAGATGAATGGGGATAGCTGCCTGAGAAGGTGAAATGATTTGAAGGATAGCGTAAAGCAGATTGAGAGATGACTGGGAGAAACGGAATCCTCCTGAAGTCCCTTGGAGACCTTGAAGGAGGTGCTAGACTTCCCTGTGTTTTCAGGATGGCATCATTAGCATTTTTTTTATATATGAAAGGGAAAGATGATCTGTGTATGCTGGATAAGCTAGAGTCAACTGCATAACAAATATAAAGTGAAAAGTATGCAAAGATATATATATATATATATAGGCAAGTTCTTAGCATTTTTTAATACTAACATTGGGAATCAGCTTGAGTGATTAAGTAATTGCGATGTTCTTTTTAATGCAGTCATTAGAAATAATTACAAGAGCACATAATCTGCTGAATGAGAGAATCAGTTCTCAAAACAGTATGCACAGTAGCATCCCAGTTTTGTAGCAGTAACTTGTGGCTGTCTATACATGTGCAAAAAGAAACAATTAAAACCATATTAACTGGCATACCCTTGTGGAGTAGCAGTTTGGTCAGTGACTTCAGTCAGTGCAGTCAACATACATCTCAAGGACCCAAGTTTATGTCCTGGGGTCAGGGGAACAACCAAGATGAACTACTAAATAAAGAAACCAAGTACTTCTTCCTCCTCTCTCTTCCTGCCTGCCTGCCTCTACTCAACTGCCTGCACCTTTCCTTTAAAAAAAAAAAAGCAATATATTAACCAATATATTGGAAATGGTGGTCCCTGAATGGTGTAATTATGGGCGACATTTCTTTTCTCTTCTGTATTTTTTCAGTTTTAAAAGAAGTACATATTTATTACTTTTATGATAAAGAAAGCAATAAATGTTTAATATGTATATTATTGAGGTAACATTGGTGAACAACACTATATATTTTAGAAATTCAGGTTCATTCTTTATCAAATGTATGATACCATGCCCACCACCAAACATCTAATAACCCACCATCACTGTACATTGGACACCCTCTACTTTTTGCTCTTACCCCATCCTTGTCCTCTCTGGTAAACTAAGTTCTGTTGTCAATGTCCAAGGTTTGTTTTTGTTTTGTTTTGTTTATTCATTTTCTTTCTTTATATTCCACATATGAGTGAGATCATACAGTTTTTGTTTTATTCCTTCTGACTTTCACTTCGCATGATCCCCTCTAGTTCCAACCATGTTGTTGCAAATGGTAAGATTTCATATTTTTGATAGCTGAGTAGTATTCCATCGTGCATATATATACCATATCCTTTTTATCCAATTATCTGTCTCTAAGAAATAAATAAAGGGGCATCCTTTTTGTGGTTCAGGCGACTGGGGTGCTGGCATGTGGACCCCGGTTTATGACCTAGGGCCAGGTGAAAGATAAAAAAAGTAAACAGATAAATAGAGATGCTTCTTCCTTCATTTAAAAAAATAAAGCAATACATTTTTAAGGAAGAATTCGCCGATGTATGGTTTGGATATTTGTGAATACTTACTCTACCTTTCTTGAACATACTTTAACTGAACAAAAGGAGGTTCAAAGAGGTTCTAGGTTAAACATTTGTCTGTGGATAATACAGATATGTGTAACTGAGATGATTCTGGGGCTAGTGGAGGTGTTCTGAGCTCTAAGGGGAAAAAAATGATTGCCAAGGCAGATATTTTACTGTCTCTAAGTTGCCACTTGTCCCTGTTCTGACTCAAAGATCAAAAGACCTCAGGAAGCGAACCCCTGTGACTCAGTTGGCTGAGGTGTGAGCCATGTGCATCTCAGGGACCTGGGTTCTCAACCTGGGTTGGGGGGGAAACCAAAAATAAACAACTAGATATACTATGAACGCTGGAGGCAGATGACAACTGAGGTTGTTTTCTCATTGGCATCTGAGCAAGACAGTTGAACTTTTTCCAAAAAAGACAATAGTAGGGAGCTCCATGGCATCACAGCAGCTCTCGAAGGGTAGCAACTGCATTGAGAGGATCTCCAGAGGAATTACATACACCACAGAGCCAGAAACTGGGAGCTGAAAGGTATGTGGATTACAATGGTCAGCAGAGGATTCTGCAGTGTCAGTTGTGGGAGGAGAGGCAGCAACTATAGGAACTGTGGTAGCCGTGGGCACAGCCAGTGAATTGACTAACAGAAAACCAGTGATGGAGCAGCAGGCCTGCTGTTGAGTCTCAGGGAGGGAGGAGTGAAGATTGCTGGTGACACTTAAGCTTGGCTTGAGAGAAGCCCAAGGAGAAGGGGTTTGGCTTGGGACCCCAGCCCCCACATGGATTATAAGCGCAGCCAGAAGCATACTGGAAAGAAGAAAAAAACCCACCCCTACTTACCCCTTGAGACATGTGCTCCAGCAGAGAGCAGCTCCAATAGCATGGTCTGTGGACTGCTGGAACCAGTTCTGGAAGCTCAGAGAGGAGGATGACCCAGGTGACAATAGTTACCCCTCTCCCTCAGCCCACATGCCCCTCTCCCACCAAGTAGCCATCCTCATTCCCCTGACATAGCAAAAATAACACACCACGGAAGCCTGTGTCTAAAATATAAAACAAAATCAGAGCAGAGCACCACTGCCCAAAAGACAAAAACTAAGCTGCACAGCAATAAAGATCCATACTAGGGGGCAAAAGAGAGCACAATAAACACTTTGAAATCTCAAGGTATTAAGGCATCACAAAAGATGAAATATCAGAAACCAGATTTGAAGACATGGACAATTGTTTCTTTTTAGAGAAAAAGATTTCAAAGTTGCAATCATAAAGAAACTCAAGAGAGATTAAAGAAAACTCAGAAAAACAGTTCAAAGAACTACAAGAAAACTCAACAAAAGAAGTCAATGAGTTCAAAAATACAACTGAAGAGCGGAAGGCAGAAATTGAAGTTTCACAAAAGAAACTAACAGAGATTCAGGAAGTAAAGAATGCAATAAACAAGATCGAGAGTATCAAAGAAAGCTATGAAAACAGAATTGACCAAGTGGAGGAAGCGACCAGTGATCTGTAGGATAGAAATATAGAAAGGAACCAGGTGGAAGAAGTGATATTTAATGTGAAAAAAAAATGAAGAAACACACCAAGAACTATCTGAGACAATTAGGAAAAGTAACATAAGAATAATGGGTATCCCAGAAAGTAAAGAGCAAAAGAGGGAAACAGAATACATTCAAAGAAATAATTGCTGAAAACATCCTTACCCTAGGGAAGGAAATGAACATACAAGTCAATGAAGCCAACAGAGCTCCTAGTTACCTAAGTACAAAAAGACCTACTCCAAGCCAATGGTGATTCTGAAAAAGCAGGCACTACTACACTCATCTCAGATAAAACATACTTCCAGCAAAAAAAGGTAACAAAAGATAAATATGGTCATTATATTATAATAAAGGGATCAATACAACAGGAAGACACAACATTTATAACTATCTATGCACCCAATAAAGGACACTTAAATATATCAAGTATATATTAACAGATTTAAAGGGAGACATTAACAGAAACACATTAATAGACAGTAATAGTATGGGACTTGAACATTTCACTGTAAACGTAAAGCGAAAGACAGACAGAGCCTCCACACAGAAAATCAATATAGAAACAAGAGATTTAAACAACCAATTAGAAGCGATGGTCTTTACACACAGCACACACACACACACACATACACACACACGCACATAGAGAAAGAGATCTAAAACAATACATTACACATTCTTCCAAGCGATCATGGAAAGACCATATTTTGGGACACAAATCAAGTCTTGATAAATTTACAAAGATTGAAATAATATCTAGCATCTTTTCAGATTACAATATCAAACTAGAGATGAACCAAAAGAGGAAGGAGGAGAAAACTGCAAAAGAGTGAAGAGTAAACAATATGTTATTAAAACAACTCTTGGGTCAATGAAGAAATCAAAGATTAAATTTTAAAAAATACCTGGAGTCAAATGAAAATGAATACATGACTTACCAGAGTTTATGGTATGTACCAAAAGCAGTAATAAGAGGGAAATTAATAGCAATACCATCCTACCTCAGGAAAGAAGAAGAAATAAGAAAAAGAATAAAAGTACCCAAAATCTAGTATAAGAAAGGAAATAATAAAATTTAGAATAGAAATCAATGAAAGAGCCATTAAAAAGTCTATTAAAAATCAATGAAACTGAGTTGTTTTTTTTGAAAGGATAAACAAAATAGATAAGCCAGGTTCACAAAGAAGAGGAAAGAGAAAACACAATACATATAATCAGAAACAAAAGAGAAGTAATCATAACTAATACAACAGAAATACAGAGACTAGGAGAATACTATGTACACCTATGGGAACAAAACTGAATAACCTAGAAGAAATGGACACATTTTTGGAAACACATAGCATTCCAAGACTAAATTAGGAAGAAATAGAAATCCTGAATAGATTGAGCATAAGCAAGGAAATTAAAACAGTAATTAAAAATCTCCCCTAAAACAAAAGCCCTGGACCAGATTACTTCATTGGTGAATTCCACCAAAATATTCAAATAATTAATATCAATCCTCAAATAGTTAAAAAAAAGGAAGATGATAGCAAACTTCCAAACACTTTTATGATGCCAACATTACCCTGATTCCAAAACCAGGTAAAGACATCATCCAAAAAGAAAATCACAGACCCATATCTTTAATGAATATAGATGCAAAAATCCTCAACAAAATAACAGCAAGCTAAATTCAACAACTCATTAAATGACTTATACACTATGATCAAGTGGTATTTATTCTAGGATGCAAGATATTTCAACATATTCAAGTCAATAAATGTGATACAGTACATCAACAAAAAGGACAAAAAACACATGGTCATTTCAATAGAAATGGAAAAAGCATTTGATAAGATTCAACACCATTTTATGTTAAAATTCTCCAGAACTGGGTACATACCCAGATGGAATGTACTTCAATATAATAAAAGCTATATATAACAAAACTACAACCAACATCATACACAAATGAGAGAAATTTAAATCTTTTCCTCTAAGATCAGGAATAAGGAAAGGATGTCCATTGTCACTACTACTATTTAGTACAGTGTTTGAAGTCCTGGCCAGTGCAGTTAGAAAAGAAAAAGATATAAAATGTATCCAAGTTGGAAAGGAAGAAGGGAAACTATCACTGTTTACAGATAACATGATAATATATAGAGAACCCCAAAGACTCCAGGAAAAAACAACTAGAAATAATAACCAAATGCAAAAATGTTGGCAGACTACAAAGTTAATATTCAAAAATCTGTTGCATTTCTAAATGTAAGCAACGAAATTTCAGAAAGAGAACTCAGGAAAACAATCCCATTTACAATTCCATCAAAAAGAATGAAATACCTTGGAATAAACTTAAGCAAAGAAGTGAAAAACCTATAATCTGAAAACTGTAAGACACTGGGAAAAGAAACAGATGACACTAAGTAATGGAAAGATATTCCATGCTCATGGACTGAAAGAATTAACACAGTTAAAATGGCCATCTTACCTGAAGAAATATACAGATTTAATGCTATCCCCAACAAAATTCCAAAGATACTCCTCAAATAAATAGAACAAAATTTAGAACTACAAGAGACCCAGCATAGCAAAAATAATCCTGAGCAAAAAGAACCAAAATGGAGGTTATTTCAAACTCTCCTACAAGCAATAATAATCACATTGGCATAGTACTGTAATAAAAACAGACACACAGATAAATGGAATAGAACTGAGAGCCCATAAATAAACATATACATATAGAGATAATTAATTTTTTACAGAGGAGCCAAAGCTTACAATGGGACAAGGACACTCTCTTCAATAAATATTATTGTTAAGTTTGGATGGCTACCTACAGAAGGTTAAAACTAGATCACTACATAATACCATACACAAAAACCAATTAAAACTGGATTAAAGACTTAGATATAAGACCAGAAACCATAAAATACATAGAATAAAGCATAGGTAAAACAATACCTGACAGTGACCTAAGAGATGTCTTTGGGAACTTGACTCAAATAGCAAAGGAAATAGAATCCAAAATAAATAGATGGGATTACACCAAACTGAAAACCTTCAGCACAGCTAAAGAAATACTCATCAAAACAAAGACATCCTACTGAATGGGAGAATATATATGCCCATCATACAACTGACAAGGGGTTAGTATCCAAAATATGTAACAAACTTAGAAAACTCAACAACAAAAAAACTAGTAATTCAATTAAAAATGAGAGATGATATTAATAGACACTTAACAGACTTTTCTAAAAAAGATGTACAAATCTCCAACAGGCATGTATCTTGTCATTAGGGAAATGCAAATCCAAAGAACAATGAGGTATCAGGCACAACAATGAGAATGACTATTATCCAAAAACCTGGAAACAAGTGATGGAGAGGATGTGGTTGGAGAAAAATGTACCTGTATACACTGCTGGTGGGATTGTAAAATGGTGCAACCATTATGGAAAGCAGTATGGAGATTCTTCAAAAAATTGAGAATGGAAATCCCATACGATCCAGTTATTCCTCTACTGGGTATTTACCCTAAAACATGACAACACTATTTCCAGATATAGGCATTCCTATGTTCGTTGCAGCATTATTTACAATAGCTAAGAACTGGAAGCAACCTAAATGCCCACAGACAGATGAATGGATAAAGATGTGATATATATACACAATGAAATACTGCTGAGCTATCAATAAAGGTGAATTTCTGCTATTTGCAGCAACCTGGAGGGAATTCTGTTAGTGAGGTAAACCAGAAGGAGAAAGACATTGTATATCACTCTTATGTGGTGTATAGAGCTATTAAGCAAATAAGTGAATTAAATTAAACAAAAATAGACTTAAAAATGAAGTAAATCAAACGATAGACATACAGTGAAGGAAAAACTGAAATAGTGGTAAACTTACCATATTATACACAGATGTTGATTTACAATGACGTATATTATTGTTTTTATTATTATGTATATCTTAAACTTATTTGATGTTATAATGAAATATTCATTCAATAAAATTAATTAAAAATAATAAACAACTAAGTAAAGATACTTCTTCCCTCCCTCCCTCCTTTCCTTCTTTTCTCTCTTTAGAAAAAGACTGCAGAAAACTTGCTGGTTTCACTGAGGAGTGTGGAGAAGACAGATTCACATTGATCCTGATGGTAAAATGTTTGCTTCACAGAGGTAAGCATACCAATTTATGCCCTTGACCATGTAGCCCAGAGGATGGGCATTTATACTGTCTTCATTTGTTCAAAGAGCCCGACTGGACAGTTGGTTTCTTTTAGGTGTGCATCATCAATCTTGATATTTGTGCAAAGCGAGTGTGACAAATGGGACAGCATAGTCCAGTTTTAGGTGTACACAGCAAAACTGCCAATTATGGACATAAAAAAAAGTTTCCAAGGTCCACATTACTAAGTGTTGGGCAAGGCCTGATCATAGTTCTAAAGTACACTTGGAGATTGCAAGGAATGTACAAATAGACATGATATCACTCTTACCCACATAAGGTCTATCCTTCAGAAATTGAGAAGAATGTAAATTTTGGCAATGTTGGGTGGATTGTTTTGTAAATGTCTATCTGGTCTAATTCCTCATTGAAGGCTGTTGTTTATTTGCTAGTTTTCTGCCTAGGTGATCTGCCATTTTTGTCGGTAGCATATTAAAGTCTTCTACTACTATTGTATTGCTCTCAATGTCTCTCTTTAGTTCTACTGATAATTACTTTATATATTTTGATTCTCCCTTGTTTGGTGCATATGAATTAATAATTAAGGTTTTTTTCTTTGAAAGGATGGAAAGGAGAAGAAGAAGTAATTTTTAGGAAGTAAGAGAGGAGAAAGCACTTTTGTTTGCTTATTTATTTTGTCCTTCCTAGCACCCCCCTACCCCACCCCAGGTTGCAAACCTGGGTATTTGGACTTTACTTGGTACACCTTCACTGGTTCATCTCCTGAGCCACCTGGATGTGCCCAGAGTCATGTTTTCTTGCTGCATTGACCATTATGTTAAATCATTATATAATGTTCATCCTATCCCTTGTTAACCTTCTTTCACTGGAGCTCTTTTTTTTCTAATATAAGTATAGCTGACCCTGTCTTTTTTTGAGTTATCATTGGATTGTAGGATTATGTTGCAACTTTTGATTTTGAGCTTAAGTTTGTTGTTAGTGCATGGATAAGTTTCTTGTATGCAACAAAAAGTTTTGTTTTTGAAAGAGGAAGGCAGACAGACAGGAATGAAGGGAGGTAGGCAGGCAGGAAGTAAAGGATGAAGAAGCATTTTCCTTATTTGTTTATTCTTGGTTGTTCCCTCAGTCCTGGGTCATGAACCTGGGTCTTTTGGCTTTACCTGGTCTATGGCCCAGCTGTTAGCTTAGCATGTGAGCTACCATGGTGAGCCTGGGTATTGTTTTTTCATCAATCTATTCATTCTGTGTCTTTTAATTGGTGCTTTCAATCCATTGACATTTAGGGTGATTATCAATAAATAACTATTTCCATTTTCTTATTTGTTTTCTAGACATATTTGGCAGACTGTGGTCAGATGATATGATCTTAAATATAGAAAATCCTAAGAATTCCACCAAAAACCTTCAAGCACTAATCAGCAGATTCAACCAAGTTACAGGATATAAAATCAACATACAGAAACAGAAGCATATTATTTTTCCATAACAAAGAATGAAGCACTAATGTATGGTACGACATGCATGATCATTGAAAACATTATGCCAAATGAAAGAAGCCAGACTCAAAAGAACACATATTGTATGATTTCATTTATATGAAAAATACAGAAAATGTAAATCTATAGAGACAGTGGTCATCTAGGGCTGGAGTAATAGAAAGGTTCTAAAACAGTATTGTGGCCATGGCTGCATAATTCAATAAATATACCACAAATCATAAAATAGCACATTTAAAAATAGGTAAATTATGCCTCAACAAAATCGTTTAAAAAATTTCAATCTGGATCTAGAATATTTCATGAATAAAATTCAGTAAAGCTAAAATCAAAGAGCTATAAAGTTATTTTTAATAATAGGTAATTCAAGTTATACCGTTGAAGCAAGTTAGACATTTCACACCCAAACTTAGAAAACTTTCTGGACACAGGAGAAGTAGTAGAGATTATTTTCTCCTCTTTTAGAGAAATGAAGTAGGATATAGAATTAATCAGAACCAGGAGATCAAAATAGTAATTGATCTTTCAAAACCAAGTTTTTTAAAAACAAATGATATGCAGAAAAGACTTGATCAATGTTTACTTTCATTCATTTATAATTTCTATGTGAGGAACTGATTCCCTGTCACCAAAAGAAAATTAAAACAATGCATCATTATGAGAAGTGAGAACTGCTATGTGACTACAGTCACCCTCAGATTTATAAGTAAAATAAAGTATTTATTTTAAGTTCATTTGGAGGTTGTTTCTTCCATATGAACATGCCCAAAGTCCCTTAACCCAGAGGAGCTCCCAGGGAAGCAGCCATCTTCTCTCTTCCTATCCCTCCATTTCTCTCTCAGTAGTTCATCCTTCTAGTTTCCCAGGTTTGCAAGTAGAGTCATTTTGTGAATACTTTCTTTCATCTCCCAGAACTGGTGAATTGTCAAGTTTTGTCAGCTCTACATTGCTTGCCTCTAGATTCACTGTCATTATTTTGCTTTCCCCCTCACCTGTTTGATCACAGTAGTCTTCTAAATTCTCTCTCTGCCTCAAGTTCTCTCATTCTAGTCCCCTGGACTCTAAATCATCAGTCATTCTCACAGTCTAAATACTAGCATTCAAGGTCTTTCTTCAACTGACTCTTTCCTTCCCGTGATGTCAACTTGGTTGGACTATAAGGTGCCAAGATATTTGATCAAATATGGGTGTTTCCTTTTTTTCCACTCCTGGGTCTCGAACCTAGGTCCATGGGCTTTCATTGCCTGCATTATAACTGCTTGAGCTACTGGGGGAGCTTATGGGTGTTTCGGTGAGGGTATTTTTGGATGAGTTATCATTCAGATTGGTAGACTTTCAATGTAGCAGATTGTTCTTCATAATGTGAGCGGGTCTGGAGTCAACTGAAGGTCAAAAAGACCAGCATCCCCTGAGCAAGAGATAATTCACTAGCAGACCGCCTTTGGACATCATTTGTAACATTGATCTTTCTGGTTCTATAGTAGATGACCTTCAGACTCAAAGTGCAGCATTGGCTCTCCTGGATACCCAGCCTGACAGCCCACTTTGCAGATTTTGTATTTGCCAGCCTTCTACCATAATCGCTTGAACCAACTCCTATGGTAAGTTCAAGTGTGTGTGTGTGTGTGTGTGTGTGTGTGTGTGTGTGTGTGTGTGTGTGTATTTATTTCTCTTTCTCTGGAGAACCCTGATTAATATATTCCTAAGCTTATTTCCAGTTGAGTCCCTTTCTATACCAGACTCTCCAGCCAAACTGAATTGTCCACTTCTCCCTCTGTTTAAATGTTTTCAGGCGTAGATGATGTTGCTCTGCCTGTGCCCCCACCTTTCATGATTTCATAAAATTAAACAGCGTTTCCAGAGGTCTTCTCTGATCTCCTCTGGACCCCTCTAGCTTTTTACCTATAATCTTATGCAATATAATACCTCATATTATGGATGCTTTTGGAGAATATATCCTATCTATTTGATGATACTGTAAGTTGCTGGAGGAAAAAATCCATTCCTTTCTCATATATACTACTGCCTGCTTGACATTTTGTAGATTTGGCAAAGTTGCCTCAAAACTAACACATCCAAGTCCCTAATTCAGTGCATGGCAGTGTGGTAGTTGAGATGATGCAGTAAACAGATTTTGAGATTGATTTACACAGCAGGAAATTTATTGGGAAGTTGTTTGGCGAGTAATAGCTTTAGAGAGTGAGGAAAATTGAATGGGGGAGAGGAAAAATTTGGGTTTTGATGTGGTTGTAACAAAACCCTGAGTGGATCCCATAGGGAGTTCTAGGGCAGTCTCATTGTTATGCCTTGAATTGGGGTGAGTATTCTAGATCTTTATAATCCCTACCCAGACCAATTATTTGATGTGGAGCTTGCATTCTAGAGAGGGGATACAGGTAGTAAGCAATACATAATATAAGTAAATTATAGAAATTGTAAGTAAATTATAGATGATGAATGGTATAATGGAAAAGTATAAAAGAATGAGGGTTTGTGGGCTGTGGACTGCAATTTATCATAAGTGGTCAGGATAAGCCTCACTGACTAGGTGACATTTGAATAAAGACTTGAAAGTGAGAGATATGGGGAAAGACAAGCAGATATATGGGGGAAGAGACATCCAGACAGCATTACTTGTTTTACAATAAGCATTTAATGTGTTTGTTAATAACATCCCCTAATCACTATTTTTACCTCTACCTCAACTTATTAGTTTGCCTATTCTTGAACTTTATATAAAAGGAATTTATATAAAAGTATGTACTTTTTAAAATCTGCTTTCTTTCACTTATACTATCTGTGATATTTATTCATATGAGTATATATCTCAGTAATTTTCTCTTTTTTGGGCTGTGTATTTTTCTGTTGTATGATTACACCATTCTTCTGTTGATGGATATTTGGGTTGTTTCCAGTGTTGACGAGTATGAATAGTGCTGCTACATATATTCTTTTCTTTTCTTTTTTTTTTTTTTTTTTTAAGGAAAGGTACAGTCAGGAATGAAGGAGAGTAAGCAGGCAGTCAGGGAGAGAGAGGAGAAAGAAACACCTTATTTTATTTAATTTAGTTGTTCAATCTTGGTTGTTTTTCCCTGGCCCTGGGTATTGAACTGGGGATTCTGGGATGTATGTGGACTATGCCCAGTGGGCTAAACCACTAGGCCACCAGGGAACACCTGCTATGGATATTTTTATACATGTGTTTTAGTGGAAATACACATTCATTCCTTTTGGGATGGAATGAGTGGAAACTCAGTGATAGCATTGTTGGGTCACAGATAGACATGTTTAATTTTAGTAGATATTGTAAAATTATTTTCTAAAGTGGTTATACCAATTTATACTCCCCCAAACCATGTATGAGAGTTCCAGTTGCTCTACATCTTTTAGTTATATATGAAATTTATTTATATGTAATTAATTTTTTAATTTATGAGATATATTTGACATATTATTATAAACCTAAAGTGACAATATATTTATAAATACATTTATAGTGCAATTTGATTGCCATTGTAGTAATAATGTCTCTTTGTATGACATAAAAATTTCTTCTAGTGCTGGGAACAATTGAGATCTAGTGTCTTAGTTTAATGTTTACAGTACAATTTTGTTGTCTATAATCACTGTTCTTTCTGTTAGTTTCCAGGAATTGTCTACAAGCTTCAAGTATTTACCCTTAAAAAACAACTCTTCTATTTCCCTAGTTCCTAACCCCTGGTAACCACCATTTTACTCTCTGCTTTTATGAGTTTCATTAACATATTTGTGTCTATCTGGTCAAATTCAGAGAGATTGCCCAGGAGCACTCCTTTCACAATAGACAGAACAATGCCCAATCAGCTCATTAGGATCCATTCTAGAGATCACATTGCTGAATTTTCATCAGTGGAGCATTTAAGGCACTATCCAGACAGAGATTGGCAGGTGGATGACTGGGCTTGTAAAGACTGATGAATGTCACTGACAAGTATGTAATGGAGGTCAGTGGTTCAGTTACCTTGCCAGCACCTAGCCTAGTTCATTCCTAGGCTTCAAACTCCTGACTCTACACTGGAAAAGCTTCAGTTGCAACTTCATTTGACCCTGCTCTCTGTCAGTGCCCCACCCACAGGATCTGGGCAGCCCCATGCTCTGTCTCAGCACTCACTTCTAACCAAGACCAGCTCCCAGACTCTCCTTCTACCCTATTCTGTTCATCTTTCAGTATACTGGAATCAGATACCTGAGCAAACTCAAAACCAGCTAAAGTGGGGACTATATTTTACATACTCAGGGTTCAGTGTCTAAAGTCAGTACTTGATAACAAGAGTCTTACCTCAAAGTGTTACCCAAAGACAAGAGTAAATACGGAGTTCAATACTAGCTGGCTTCTTTGCCACCCAATTGTAGAGATTTACGCTTAATTTGATCAGCCTTTCTTTTGTGTATTCTTAAGAAGAATAATGCTCATTTAGTTTTGCATAAGCACTTGGGGCCTTTCCTGCATTTTTATTCAATTCTCAAAACTGTCATTAGACTTTAAATTGGATTCACAGATGTAAAGTTTAGAGAATTTTTCTCACTGAGATTTAGTATATTATTTTTTTCTGATCCATGTAATTTCCAGGTCTCTAAAATGTATCAATTACTTATAGTTCAGATGGTGATCTGATACTAGCCTGTATTACAAAATGTTCTGTGCTTTTGCTGTATGCATAGCCACTTAATTATAAAAGTCAGGTTAGTCTTTAGGTACTACTATAATAGCCCAAAGCATTTTTATTACAAATAAACACTCCAGGTTCCAACAACTCTTTTGCCCCTTGGCTTTGATTGTTTAAAATGAAAAACTATTCTGTGGGAGCTACTAAGTTAAGGAAGAGAAAGGGTGGGGGTGGGGGATTCCATTTTTTTTTTCTCTTACCAGAGGGGGTGGATTTTCTTTTTTATTAAATTAAAATGTTCTAGGTTTCAACATGGGAAGCTCAATAGACTGCCATTTATTAGCTAATACCTTTTTATCTTGATTTATTTTTGATAGAAACAGAAACTCTAGATTTAAGAAGGCAAAATGGCTTCCCAGAATAGACTACATTACTCAGCTTCCTTTACAGTCAGGTGTAGTCACTTGACTGTATTCTGGACAATCATATGGGAGTAGAACTGATATTTGCAACTTGTAAGTTATGTCCTTAAAAGGGAAGAATTTGTTTCTTCCTTTGTCTGCCTCCATTTTGCTGACTGGAAGAGGATATGCTAATGAGCCACCTTGCGACATGTGGAGAAAGCTCAACCAGGTACAGCAGTTGAGCAAGACAAAAGAAGCCAGGATGGCAGTGTGATAAGATAGAAGTTTGGTAAACTTGATGGTGCTGACAGAGCAGCCCTGGACATTAACATGGGGTAGACAAGTATTGTTATCTATTGTGTAAGATTGTTATTGTTGTTTTGCTCCCTGAGAGAACAGCTGAAGTTTTATCTAATGAAAAACACCAAACTTAAGCAGAATCATAGAAACAATTATTTGAGATATAATTGACATAACATTAATTTCAATTGTAACATCATTCCATATTTGTATACATTTAAAATGGTCACCACAATAAGTCTAGTTAACATCCATCACCACAAATAGTTACAAATGTTTTTTCCTGTGATGAGAACTTTTAAGATTTACTCTCTTAGCAACTTTCAATATACATTACAGTATTATTAACTATAGTCACCTAGTAGTACATGACATCACCAAGGGCTTTTTTTTGCCATTTTAATCCTCTTTTTTTATTAAAGTAACTTGATTTACAAAGTAAGTTTAGATGTGCAGGTTCACTATTCATCAGATATGATAACACACAATGCCCACCATCAAATTTCCTATAGTCCTCTACCACTGTCCATTGGATCCCCTCTACCCTTTGCTGCTACCCTCACCACCCCCCAATCTCCTTCCTCTCTGGTAGCCTAGGTTCTGTTGTAATGTTCAAGGATTACTTTTTGTTTTGTTGGTTCATTTGTTTAGTTTCTTTATCTTCCACATATGAGTGAGAACATCTGGCATCTATCTTTCTCTTTCTGACTTATTTCGATTAGCATAATCCCCTCTAGGTCCATTTACATTGTAACAAATATCAGTATTTCACCTTTTTTAAGTTTATTATTGTCTATATATACCATATACCATTCAGCTGTTGATGGGCACTTAAGTTGTTTCCATTCCTTGGCTATTGTAAATAATGCTGCAATAAACATGGAGGGAGGGCATATATCTCTTGAATTCACATTTCTATGTTTTTTTGAGTAAATACCCAGAAGTGGGATAACGGGATCATATAGAATTTCCATTTTCAGTTTTTTGAAGCATCTTCATACTGCTTTCTATGATGGTTGCATGAATTTACACTCCTATCAACAGTATAAAAATGAGTTCACTTTTCTCCACATCTTCTCCAACACTTGTTTTTCCAGTCTTTTGGATAATAGCCATTCTCATAGGTGTGAAGTGATATCTCTGTGTTTTGATTTGCATTTCCCTAATAAGAGACAAGGGCCAACTTTTCATGTTCCTGTTGGTCATCTGTATGTCTTCTTTAAAGAAATAACTATTCAGATCTTCTGCCGACTTTTTTTTTATTGGATTCTTTGTTTTCCTATTGTTGAGCTTTCATGAGTTTTTACATATTTTGGATATTAACTACTTGTCAGATGTATGATGTGAAACTATTTTCTCCCATTCAGTAGGATGTCTTTTTCATTTTGATGATAGTTTCTTTTGCAGTGCAGACATGTTTTACATTTACTGTAGTCCCATTTGTTTTTTTTTTTGTCATTGCTTCCCTGGCTGCTGGAGTCAAGTTTTCAAAGACCTCAAAGGCCAGTGTTCTGGAACCTATCGTCTATGCGTTTTGTGGTTTCCAGTCATGCATCCAAATCTGTAACCCATTTTGAATTACTTTTTGTGTAGGGTATTAGAGAGTGATTTTGCTTTATTCTTTTGCTTGTGGCTGTTCAGGTCCTTCAACACCATTTGTTGAAAATATTTTCCTTTATCCATTGTATGCTCTTGACTCCTCTGTTGTAAATTAGCAAACCATATACGTGTGAGCTTATTTCTGGGGATGTGTGTCTATTTTTATTCCAATACCATACTAATATGATTTTTTCTATTTAGAATAAACAGTTCTGTTGATGGTGGCAGACATGTAAGTCTGCTTGATAGTATTCAGAAACATCACAGGAATGGTGGTTTTCCTGACTGATGTGTAGTCAATAATTATAAGGAGTTACTTGCATGAAACTACTGTCAAACCAGTAAGACTGCATTCATGCCTCAGCCATTTTCAGGATTATTGGTAACCTGGGCGTATTTTCCCCAAATAACTTTGCCTCCTTGTGTCACAAGGCCCAACTCACTCATGTTCACCTCAGTGACAGTACCTTTGGTAGTAACACCCAAAGTTGTAGATAGGGGGTCTTCTTTACACCAAATATTGGCAGGCAAAAGGAGGTTTTCAGTTCATGGTGTGTTACATGGACCTCTTAAAACGTAAGCCCATTAGCCCAATGAGGCTTTAGGTGATTTTTGTGTGAAGCCATCTCCAACAAAGCAGACTTTAGCAACCATCCTCTTCCATGCTCTCTTCTTTGTCTTTCCTGTTTGAATGACATTTGATACTTCTGTTTCTCCTTGCATATGAACTTTGGGCAGAGGGACTTCCCATTTCCCCACTTTCTATTTCTGTTTTTGTTTAATCACATTGGCAATTACTTTAGCTCTGGACTATCCCTCTCTGTTCAGCAGATAAACAGATACTGCTCTTTGTGGAGTCGTTTCATTATTCTTTTGTTTGGTGTTTCTCTTTCCATGCATCTTGATAGTCTTTTTCATTTGTATTTTCTCAGTATGGTGTTGTATATGGTGGAGTTTAGCTTTCCGACCAATTATCTTTTTTGCCATCTTTGACCTTTTATGAGCCTCTTGATCTGCCCTTTTTCTTTTTTTCTCATGGTAATCCAAATGATATCTGTAACATTTACAGTGTAATTCAATATATTATCTTTGTGGCATGGTGACAGCCAAAGGAGAACTTAAAAAGCTCTCAATTTGGGGGTCCCAGATACCTACGAGCTGATAGCATGCAACCTGTGACAGGAAAGCCAGTACCATACTGTTTTGATACTATTGGGTTGTAGTATGGTTTGAAATCTAGGAGTGTGATATCTTCATTTATGTTCTTTTTTTCTCATGATTGCTTTGGCTATTTGCGGTCTTTTGTAATTACATCCAAATAAAAATTTTTTTATTCTATTTTCCTCAAAAATATCAGTGGAATTTTGATAAGGATCGCATTAAATCTATTTCTTTAGGCAAGATGACAATTTTAACAATGTTAATTATCCCCAATCATGAGCATGGAATATATTTCCATCTCTTTGTATCCTCTACTATTTTAACATGTTTTATAGTTTTCATTGTATCTTCCATCTCCCTTGTTAAATATATTCCAAGGTATTTGATTCTTTTTTTTTTTTTATTTCTTTTTCTTCTAACTCATTGTTTGTGTATAAAAACTCAACAGATTTTTGTTAATTAATTTTGTAGCCTGCCTATTTTATGTACTCATATATTAATTCTAATAGTTTCGGTTTTTTGTTTTTTTTTTGGTAGTCTTACTTCTCTTTCAATTTGGATTTCTTTTCTTTTTTTCTTCTTGCTTAATTGCTCTAGCTATGACTTCCAATACAATGTTGAATAGCAGAACTGAGTGTGGACACCCTTATCTGTTTCCCGATCTTAGAGGAAAACTTCAAGTTTTTCACCATTGAGTATGATGTTGGCTGTGGGTTTATCATATACGGCCTTTATTATGTTTAGGTATATTCCTCTTATCCTATTTCATTGAGAGTTGAGCCCCTCTGTTGCATCCTTTAGTTCAACAACTGTATACTTTAGCTCTATGAATTCTGTTTGACACTGCCACATACTTTCTCTATCTTTGTTGTAGTTCTCTTTTTGTCCCTCTATTATTTTCCTGATTTCAGTGAGCATCATTAATACTGCTGCTTTAAAATCTTCTTTGGGTAGTTTACTTAATTTAGTTGCATTCAGATTTTCTCCTGGGGTTTTGTTTTGGTCCTTCATTTGGGATATATTTCTCTGTCTCTTCATTCTGTTTGGTACTCTGTGTTTATTTCTATAGGTTAGGCTAAATGACTTTCCTTCCCTGTCCTGTGTAATGGCCTTATGTTAGGATCAGGTTGCAGAGTATAGGCATGGGGTATTGGCCTGGTATGCTGGGATTTCTATTGTATATGATCTCTGCACCAGTCAGAATGTTTGAATCTCTATATCCAGCAAATGTGTTGAGGCCTGAGAGTCCAACATTCAGAGCTGGAGTCAGAACAGGGAATGCAGAGGTTTCTCCCAGAGTCACAGACAAATATAGTGAGGCATAAGGGGAGAGACCAAGGAGGTTCAGGCTCAGACTACAAGCAGGTCACAGTCCTAACAGGCCATTGGTGAAAGGGAGTTGGTTATCTCCTGGAGTCTTCCTGAGCTGGTTGTGGGAAAGCATACTCCCTGTGTGAAAGTCTCAGTCCCGTAGCTGGGCAGCAGACCCATCAGGGAGTGGTATACAGTAAGCTCTGGGGCCTGGGGATGAGAGCGCTAGAAAAGAGAAGACATATATGCAAAGCTGTTTAGTAGTAGCTTTAGGTGGGTTTGAATCTGCTGTTCACTGAAGATGCTCTAATAATCTCCTTGAGAGAGCTGCCAACACCTCTTTGTAAGAAATTACTTAACTCTCTGTACAGGGATTGCAGACCCAGCCACCTGTCCCCACTCCAGGCTAGCAAACACTGTCTGACAACCAGGAGAACTGGAGAATTGCAACTGTGAGAAAAAACTATCTGGCACCACAAGTGTGTTGATGGCACAGCATTGGGGCATTTGCCTTAGGGTCTTGTAGCAATATGGTGGACACCAGTGCTAGTGCAACAGAGACAAAAAAGAGCACAGATCCAAGCAGCATCTTGGTTCACAAGGACACTATTTCTCTTTTTATTTCCCATGCTCAAGTTTTTGTTTCAGCAAATGAATGTACTGCAGTCAGGTCTGCGCATACTTCATCTACTGGCTCCCAGTGCTCTCTGTCCTGAGTTCTTTGTTCCCCAGAATCCTATTCTCCAAAGAAAAGTTCCTTTATTTTCCACTCCAGGTTGTTTGCACTTGTGAGTCAGTTTCCAGGTGTAGGGATACCAGTTGTGGGGGCAAGACCTTCAGCCCCAGGAAGATGGTCTATATTACTGGTCTCTCCTGATGAACTTCAGGGTTTAGGTATTTGTCTGCTTTTTTGCCAAGACTGATCAGCTTCTCCTACTATTTACAAAGATGTGTCCCTTCTCTTTGTGGAGATGTTGGTCCTTGTTCTTTTTAAAAGGCTGTAGTTGTTAAATGGATTTAGTTTTGTTGTATCTGGTGAGGAGGTGAGCTTAAAATCTTTTTTTTTAAGAAGAAGGAAGCAGGCAGGAATGAAGTCAGGTAGGCAGGCAACAGGAAGGTAAAGAGAGGAGGAAGAAGTATTTTTTATTTAGAGAGATTTTTTTGTTTGATTTTTTTTCTTAAACATTTTATTCATGTTATAGAGGGATTTCTTTTTTGTTTGCTTTTTATATATGGAATCTTTAAAAGTCAGACTCATAGTAACAGACTACAATGGTGATTTCTAAAGCCTTGGAGTTAGGTAGGGATGGGGGCAGGGGTAGAGGAAATGGGGATATGTTTATCAAAGGGTATACAATTTCATTTATGAGATGAATAAGTCTGGGTATCTAATGTATAACATGGTGACCAAAGTTAACTATAATTTATTATATGCTTGGAAGTTACTTAGAGAATAGATCTTGTGAGGTGATAGAGTTGTTAACTCACTTTATTAGGGTAATTATTTCACTATACATTCAACCTTTGAACAATGTGGGGGTTAGTGGCAACAGCCCCCATGAAGTTAAAAATCCCTGTATAATTCTTTTTCTTTTACTGAAGAGACATGCAGAGATAATTGCTCATGCAGAGATAATTAGTATCACATGGCATTATTTTTTAAGGAAATGTACAGGCAAGAATGAAGGCAAGTAGGCAGGAAGAGAGAGGAGGAAGAAGTACTTTCATTTATTTTTATTTAATTGTTCACCTTGGTTATGTCCCTACTACACCCCTCGGACAAGAACCCAGGTCCTAACCCCTACTCCAGCACATGGCATTTTAAGAGGTTATTTCAACATTTAAGCTATTTCATTAGGAACAGGAAGCAGCTATGAAATAATTAAAGTAGTACAGTATATATTATAGTTAATTTCATGCAGTTAAGATTTAATATTACATTTTGACATATCTCTTGACTGAATTGTGTCATTTATGGTTTGTGTTAGTGTGTGTAAGTTTTAATAAATTTTCACTTTTCATAATAGGTTTGTGTCTATTTAATGGGAGTAAATGATAAAATAGACTTTTACCTACATATATTTTATGCATTTATGACATAAATTTTTTTCTTAATTTTTCCAATATTTCTAGGTTATGTGGTCTATGAACTTTTTCAAATTGTGGCAAATCTCTAAAAAAGTTTTCCAAAATATCTATTGAAAAAAAATCCACAGAAGTGGACATGCACAGTTCAAACCCATGTTGTTCAAGGGTAAGCTGTATATACATGTATCATATCATCTCATTATACTTGCTAATGTTACACAATGTTATATGTTAATATACCTTAATAAAGCTGGAAAAATAAAGCCATTTATAATCTTAAAAAATCATAAGGATAACAACATTTGCTAGTCAGAATCTAAGGGTTTGTTTTGTTTGCTTTGTTTCTTTTTCTTCCATATATGAGTGAAATCATATGGTATTTTTCTTTCTCCATATGATTTATTTCACTTAGCATAATACCCTCAAGGTGTATCCATGCTTTCACAAATGGAAAGATTTCATTTTTTATAGCTATATTCCAGAATATTTTCATCTCCCTAAAATAAGTTCATACCCATTAGCAGTCACTCCCCATTTCTCTCTACACCTAATCAGTGACGATGACTAATCTACTTTCTGTTTCATGGATTTACCTATTCTAACATTTAATATAGAAGGAAATCTAAACATGTGGACTTTTTGTCTGGTTTCTTTTCCTCATTACAATATTTACAAGATCCATCCACACTGCAGTATGTGTCCACACTTCATTCATTTTTATGACTGAATTACACTGTATGGGTATACCATATTGTATTTACCCATTCATCAGTTGATTGTTACTTGGGTTGTTGCTGCTTTTAGGCTTTTACAAATACTGCTGTTATGGACGTTTGTGTACAAATTTTTGAATGTATATAAGTTTCATTTCTCTTAGATTATATACCTATGAGTGGAACTGTTGTGTTGTACAGTAAAGAAAGAGTTTTAATTACTTCAGGAATGGTTGAGAAAGATCTCAGTCATATAGGAAGGGGTCAAATATATCAGGAAATGCCTCAAACATGTAATAAATGCTCTCAGAGAGAGGGGAAGTATCTAATTCCATCAGAAATCATCTCAGACAAGTTAGTAATGTTCTCAGTGTAGTCAGAAAGATTTCAAAATATGTCAGTAAAGACTCCAAACTGAGATGAACATCTTTAATCACAAAGGGTCTCAAAGGAAATTTATCAACTAATCATAAAGGTCTCAAACCTGTTATCAAGTGTCTCAAAAAAATACCAGAAAGGTTCTCAGTTAGGAATGGTAACAAGTTAAGAAGGGTCTCAAATATATCAGGAGTCATATTAACTAGTAAGGAAACATCTCAAGTAATAGGATGAGTATCAAGCACAGTAGAAGACTCAAACAAATCAGGAAGGATGTGAAACTTGTAAGAAAAGGTCTCAAATTCATCAGGGATCATTTAAAATGTGTCTAATGATGCTAAACAGGCAGGCAAATTAGGAAGAGTATCAAATACATTAGGAGGGGGTCTCAGATCTTTCAGGAAGTGTTTCACACATGTCAGAAAGAGTAACAATTATAAACAATTATAGAGGAAATATCTCATATCTATCACAAATCATCTCAAACAAGTTAAAAACAGTTTCAAAGTAGTTAGGAAGAGTTTCAAGTTAAGTGTCTCAAACTCAGAGCAACAGTTTCCAATAGTAGGGAAAGGTCACACTATGCCAAGAGTCTCAAATTTGTCAAGCAGAGTCTCAAATAAATAAGTACACACTCCAAACGTGTCGGGAAGGGTCTCATACAAGACATGAAAAGTCTCATGCAACTTAAAAAAGGCTTCAAACACATCAGAGAGGACTTCAACATCATCCGGAAGTCTCAAATAAGAGCCTCAGCTTTGTAAGAGTTTCTAACATGGCAGACAAACCTGTAATAGCTACGAAGAGTTTCAGACACACCAAGAAGAGTCCTATCATGTCAGGATGCATTTCAAACACAAGAGAAAATGTCACAAAGGGAGAGGAAGAATCTGAGATACATCACAAACCCTCTCAAACCAGACTGTATGGTCCTAAAAATACTGAGGAAGAGACTTTTCAATTTGTGGACACAAACAGAGAAGTTTCTCAAGGAAGTCAGAAAAGTTTGCTAATATGTTTCAGAGAATCATGAAGGCTCTCCAACCTGCCATTAAGAGTCTGAAATACGTAGGACAGTTTCTCAGTTTCATCAGAATTTCTCAAATACAGCAAGAGGAGACTCAAACATAATAGGAAAGGATTTAAGCTTGCTCAGGAAATATACAGAATGGAGAGTAGTATCATATACATGAGAAACAATCAAACAGATCTAGAAGTTTCTTAAGGAGTTAAGGAAGGGTTATAAATAACTCAGTGAGAGTCTCAAACACAAAAAGAGTGTCTCTAATACAACCCAGAGTGTCAACATATCAAGAATGGTCTCAAACTGTAAATCAGGGCCTCAAGGAAATTAGGAAGAATCTCAAATAAGTCAGGAAGAATTAGAAAACATGTCAGGAAGTGTTGTAGTGAGGTAAGATCTCACATCAGGGATCAGGAATCTTCTAGAAGTCTAGAATGGTCTCAAAGTAGTCAGAAAGAGCATCAGGTATGTAAATAAAGGTCTCAAACTGAGGGAAAGAGATGTAAGTACCTTTAGAAGGTCTCAAACTTGCCAGAAGAGATTTCAAGTAAGTTGAGAATGGTCTCAAACAGGTCAGAAAAGTTTCCCAATATGTCAGAAAGTGTATCAAAGAAGCCATGGATATTCTAAAATAATTCAGAGTTATAATAAGGAATTTAAATACATCTCAAAGATTCTCAAGTATGTGAATAAGTGTCTCAAACATGACAGGAAGGGTCTTAAAATTTTAAAGAATACTCCATAACACAAAGAAAAAATCTCAAATACATTAAGAGGCATCTGAAACAAGTGAGAGATATTCTCCATGTGGTAAGACTGAGACATAAGTAAGTCAGTAAGGTTTATAAAACTGAAAGCAGTGTTTCAAATCCATTTGTGAAAGTCTCAAGTATATAAGCAAGGTTCTAAGCAAGTTGGGAAGAGTCTCAAGCAAGCTAGAAAAGATCTGATATATGGTAGAAAGACTTTCAAAGTGTTATGGAGAATCTCAAATAGGTCAGGAAGAATCTCAAGTAGGAAAAGACAATTCCAAAATCTGTCAGAGATGATTACAAAGAAACAAGAAGAATTTCAAATATTTCATGAATGTTCTCAAATGTCAGCAAATGTCTCAAGAACATCAAGAAGATTCTCAAATACACCAGAAAGAATAGTAGACATGTTAGGAACAGTCTCAAACATATCAGAAAGAGTCTTTAGCATATCAAGAAACATATCAGGAAGTATCTCCAATAAGCCTGGACATGTCACAAACTGAGAGAAACAGTTTCAAAAACTTCAAGAAAGGTCACATACATGTCAGGAAGGGTCTCAAATATGTCAAAAAGGTCATGCATGTCAGAAAGGGTTGCAAGCACAGGGGGAGGTGTCTCATCAGAAAAATTCTCAAACATATCAGATTTTCAAACATAACAAGGTGTATCTAAACATGACAGGAAGTGTTCCCAAGATAGAGGAAAGGTCTGGTAACATCATGAATACTTTCAAACCATGCTAGAAAGATCTCAAAGTAGTCAGGAAGAGCATTACATTTGTCATTAAGGGTTAGTAGGAGTCTCAAATACATTTGGAAAGTTATTATGCCCTTCAGTAAAGGACTCCAATGGTTTGGGAAGCACTAAACAAGTCATAAAAGTTCTCATATATGTAAGGAAGAGTATCACACAGTTATGAAGGATCTTAAACATGAGAGGAAGAGTTTTAAATAGGTACAGATGGTTCCAAAATTCATCAGGAATAATATCAAAGAGATAAGAATCTCAAAGATGTCAAAAAACAGTTTCAAATTCAGGAAATGTTTCAAATATATCAAGAAGAGTAGTAAATATGTCAGGAATGGTCCAAATTATGTCTGAAAAGGTCTCAGTCAGGAAGAGTTGCACACAAGTTAGAAATAGCTTTCAATATTTCAGGATGTGTCAAAAAATCAGGAAGGGCCTCTTACAAGTCAGAGAGAGTCTTAATCTTGTCAGGAAGGGCTTCAAATTCATCAAGCATGGGTTAAATATGTTTCTAAGGGTCATAAACAAACAGGAAGATCTCAAATACATTAGGCGGGTTATCAAATGTCAGGAAGGATCTCACAGAAATCAGAAAGGCCACAGACTGAGAGAAAATGTCTCTAATGAGTCAAGAATCATCTTGAAGACATCAGAAACAGTTTCAGAGTTGTTTTACATCTATCAAAGGCTCCAACAAGTAACAATGGGTCACAAACAGGCAGGAAGAGTCTCTATACAGTAGGATAAATGTCACACATGTCAGAAAGGTTCTCATACAATTCAACAGAGTCTCTTGCAGGTGAGAAAGGGTTTCAAACACATCAAGTAGGTCTACATTATGAAGAGTCTCAAAAATGTGGAAGAGTCTTTCTTTCTTTCATTCCTTCCTTCACACCTTAGTTTCTTCCTTCATTTCTTCCTTCCTTTTTCCAGTTCCAGTTGAACCGAGCTTGGTCCATGGCTTTTATAGCCTGCCCCTTAGCTGCCTGAGCTATCGGGGTGGGGAGGGGAGTTTTTGGAAGATTTTTTAAGCACATTAGGAAAAATCGCAATCAGGAAATCGCAAATACCAGGAAGAGTCTCAAACTAATAGGAAGTGTTACAAAGGGACAGAAAACTCTGAAATACATAACATATTCTCTCAAACCAGACTGGAAGTATCTTAAAGATGTCAGAAAAAGCTTTAAATTTGTTAATAAGAGCCTCAAACAGAGAGAAGAGTCTCAAATAAATCTAGAAGGGTCTCAAACATTTTAGTATGGGACTAAAGTCAAGAAGCATCTCAAGCATGCCAGAAAAGATCTCACATATACCACAAAGCAGCTCCCAAACATAAACGACAAAGAAGACTTCAGAACGATCTTATATACATGAGAAAGTTTCTTAAATATATCAGGAAGTGTCACAAACACATGAGGAGGCATCTCAAACATGTTAAGAAGGTTCTTAAACTTGTGAGGAAGTTTCTAGAACAGAGAGGAAGATTCTCAAAGACCTGAGGAAACATCTCAAACAAATCAGAAACATTCTTAAATATTTAAGAAGCACTACAGATAAGGGCCTCAAACAGAAAGTTTCTCAGATAAAACTGAGAGAGTGACACCAAATTAGGAAATGCAACACTTAGGAATGATCTCAAATATAAAAGGAAGAATACCAAAAAAGTTGATAAGGGACTTAAGAGAGTCAGAAAAGGTGTCATATATATCTGAAAGAGTTTCAAAAAATTGAAGTCACTCAAGCATGTTAGAAGAGTGTTAAATCGGCAAGAGAGGCTCTCAAATCCATCAGGAATGCTCTCAAATGTGCTAGGAATGGCCTCAAACAGTCAGGAATATTTCAAATAAATTGAGAAGATTCACATATATATCAGCAAGAGCAGTAAACATACCAAGAACAGTCTCACACATATCAGGAAGTGTTTCAAACAGTACGGAACTGTTGCAAGCAAGTTAGGGCTTTAAATACACGAGGAAAAGTCTCGAAAAATCAGGAAGCATCTTAAACAATTAAGTCTCAAATTTATCAGAGTTTACAACATGTTTCAAAGAGTCTCAGACAATCAGGAAGACCCTCAAGTATGTTAGCAGACACACTAAGTTGAAGAATACCCCGCCACCCCACATTCATGTATATCTGGAACCTTGAGATGTGTCCTTATTTGGAAATATGCTCTTTGCAGATGTAATTTGTTAAGCTAGAGGATTAAATCCAATAACTGGTACTTTATAGGAAGGTCATGTTAAGACACAGAGAAATAAACAAATGCTTTGTGAAGATGGAAGCAGAGATTGGAGTGATGCATCCACAAGCCAAAGAATGCCAAGGATTGCTGATAACTACTGGAAGCTAGGAGAGAGTCATAAGGCTCCCTCAGAGCTTCTAGAAGGAATGAATTCTGTTGACATTTTGACTTAAGACTTCTGACCTTCTGAACTGAGAGATAATGAATTTATGTTGTTTTAAGATACCTAGTTGGTAGTACTTTCTTTTTAAATAGCTGATTTAAGAAACTAAACATAATAGAGATATTGAATATGTCAGGTAGTTTCAAAGATTTCAGGATGTGTCTCAAACAAGATAACAGTGTCACCAAGAAAGAGGCAAAGTCTGGAATGCATCAACAATCCTCTGAAATTGAAATACAATGAGTATTCAAAATAGGAAGAGCTTTAATTTTGTAAGTAAGGGTCTCAAACAAAAGGAAAGGATCACAAAGATTTTAATAAGGGTCTCCAGTCAAGAAATACTTCAAGCACGTCAGATGGTCTCAGATATGTCATGACGAATCTCAAACTTTTCAGTAAGAGTCTTACAATATAAGAAAGTTTCCTAAATACAGCATGATGAGTCTCAAACACATAAGGAGGAGCATTAAACTTGTCAGAAAGTATTTAAAATAGAGGCAGAGTTTTAAATACATGAGAAAACATAACAAAGTCAGAAAGGTGCTCAAAGTAGTCAAGAAGAGTTTTTAATATGTCAGTAAGGGTCTCAAACAGAGAAGAAGCTTCTCTGATACGAGGTTGTATCACCATGTTAGGAACAGTCTCAAAAGTAAAAAAAGAGGTGGTGGTTCAGGCATTAAATCTGCACTGGGGTATAATCCATGCAAAGACCAAGGACCTGGGTTTATGACCAGGGACCCAGGGTAGCAACCAAAATGAATAAACAAACTAACAATCAAACAAACCTGCCTACCTACCTGCCTGCCTTCCTCTTTAAAAAAAAGTCAGAAAGGCTCAACTATATTAGGTGGAGTAGGAAACATGTTAGAAGTGATTCAACATATCAGGAAGTGTCAAAGAGAAAAGTCTAAAATACATCAAGAATTCTCTCAAACAATTTTGGAAACAACTCAAATTTGTTAGGAAGAACTTTAAAGACATCAGTGAGGGTTTGAATAGAAATAAAAGTTCTCAAAACATCCATAAGAATCTCAAATATGTCTTTACTTTTCTCAGAAACTCATGAGGCATCTCAAACATTTCAGTGAAAGTCCTAAATAGGTCAAGAGTATTCTTAAATATGTTAGATATGGTCTCAAACAGAGAGGAAGAGTCTCAAACTATCAGGAAGCTCTGACACAACTCAGGAAAACTCTCAAACATATTAGAAAGTATCTTCCCCTGATAGGAAGATTTTCAAATAATGGAGAATCTCTGAAAATTCAGAAAGATTTTCAAACAGTCAAAGAAGTGCCTTAACCATGCTAGATAGCATCTTAGGCAAGTGACAAAGATCACACTATCTGAAATAGCGTAAAATAGTGTTAAATATATAAGGAGTTTTCTCAGGGAGTACCTCAAATATCTTAGAAATGGTCCAAGTCAAACAAACCAAGAAAAGGTTAAAGGAATGAAAAGTATCCCATCCAGTCAAGAAGACTTACACAGTAGTAAGATAGACTCTGAAACTTATAAGGGAGTGTCTCAAACAGACAAGAAAAGTGTATCTGAAGCTAATTAGGAAGAGTTCCCCATCATCAAGAGCGGGTCTCAGAGACAAGAAGAATCTCAAATACTTTACGAATGGTCTCAAACAGGTGAGGAGCTTTGCAAATAAGAAACAGAATCTGAAGCAATTTTAAAAAGATTTTAAAAGTGTCATGAAAGGTCTAAATTTTTTCAGAGTTTAAGATACATCTGAAGAGTTTCAGACAGTTTCAAATATGTCAAGTAGAGTCTCAAATGAGGCAGGATGAGTTTCAAGTATCTCACAATAAGTTTTAAATGCATCAAGAAAAATCCTTCATATCAGGAAGAGTCTCAAATATACAAGGAAGGGTTTCAAGTAAGACTGGAAATGTCTCAAGAACCACTGTTTAAGGGTCTCAACCACGTGGAAATGGCTCAACTACATCACTAAAGATTTTAAACAATTCAGGAAGGTTCTAAAGCAACACAAAGGGATTCAAATATTCAGAAAAAGTTTCATATTAACTAGGGAGAGTCTTAAATATGTCAGTCTCAAACTAGTCTAGGCATTCTCAAATAGTCAGAAAGAGCTCTATATCACGAAGCATCTCAAACTGAGATGAAGTATCTCAAACTGCGATGAAGTCTTAAATACTTCAAGAAAGTTCTCAGATACCTCAGAAAGGGTCTCACACAAGTCAGGTAGGCTTTCCTTTCTTGTTATTAAACAAGATAGGAGTCCCAAAGTCATAGAATGAGTTTCAAACTGTCAGGAAAGGCCTCAAAATGTCAAGTAGGGCCTCAAATTTGTAGAGGAGTTTCTCAAAGGGGCAGACAGGGTCTCAGATATATCAGCGTGTCTCCGAAAAACTCAGTATCTGATTGTACTCAGGAAGACTTTTAAATATACCAATAAGTGTTTCAGAGGTAGGAAGATGCTCAAATACTTTAGAAATGGTCTCAAACATGTCAGGAAAGATCTCAAATAGCTCAGGAAGATTTCAAGCCAGTCAGAAAACTTATCAAATAGACTAGGAAGAGTCTTATAGAAAGAAGTAGGGGAGGGTTTCAAATTTGTCAGGAAAAATTTCAAATTCCTCAGTTTAAAATATGTCTGGAAGGGTCTCAGATAGACAGGGTTTTCTAAATGTCAAACAAGTTAGAATGAGCTTCATGTGTATCAGGAAGACTTTCAAATAAATCAGTGGGTCTCTCAAGATGTCAGGAAGCATCACAAACAAGTCTTGAATATCTAAAGTATGTCATAAAAGGTCTCAACCATGCAAGAATTGTTCAAATACACCACTAAGGGTCTCAAACAACTTATGAAGCATCTCAAACCTGACAGAAAGTGGCTCAGTCAAGAAAAACTTAAATTGCATTAGGAAGAAGCTCATATGTATCAGGAAGTATTTCAAAATAATGCAGAAACAGTTTTCAAGTACATAGGAATGGTCTCAAACAAATCGGAAAAAGTTGGAAACATGTCAGGATAGTCCAAAGTAAGATTATAAGAGTCTCAAATTGTCAGGAAAGTCAAAACAAGACTCAAATAGTAAGAAATGGTCTCAACCAAGGCAGGTCAGATATGGTAGAAAGGCTCTCAACTGTATCACAAATATTCTCAAACAAGCCAAGAACAGTCTCAAACATGGCAGGAAGGGTCTCAGTCAGGAAGAGTCTGAAAAAGTCAAGAAGGGTCTCAAGTATTTTTGGAAGGGTCACAAACAGAGGGAATGTCTGAAATAGTCAACTAGGTTCTCCAATGTGTCAGAAAGTAGGCAACAATTCTGGAAGGGTCTGAAATATGTCAGGAAGAGTATTAAATACATCTGGAAATTTCTCAAGTTAGATCAGACAGGGGGCCAAACATATCAAGAAGTTTCTCACACATTCAGAAAGGCTACCATTAAGTCATGAAGGGTCTCAAACATGACACGAAGGTTCTGAAATATGGCAGGTGGAGTTTCAAACATGGTAGGAATCATCTCAAACAAGTTAGGAAGTGTCTAAAATAGTCCAGAAGAGTTTTAAATATGTAAAAAGTAGTCTCTAAATAAGAGTCAAACAGATAGAAATAGCCTCAATACGTCAAGGGTGGTATTAAACACATCAGAAAAGGTTTAAACAAGTCTGAAAGGATCTCAAATCAGAATGGGCCTCCAAATTGTCAGAGAATATTAAACATGTCTGGAAGAATTTCAGACAGGAAGCGTCTCAAATATGTTGGGAATTGTCTCAAACATGTCAGATGTGTGTCAAAGGCCTCAATATATCAAGAAGGGTCTCAAATACCACAGGATGTATCTCAATCAAGCAAAGAACTATCTCAAACATGTCAGGAAGGGTCTTTCATATGAAAAGCTGGGCCTGAAACAAATTAGAAATGATCTCAAACATATCGTAAGGGTCTCAAACAAGTTAGGAAGAAGGGGTATCTAGAATGTCAAACAAGTCAAGAAGGGCTTAGGTAAGTTAGAAAGAATTTCAGACAAGTCAGGCATCTTCTCAAATATGTCATTAAGAGTCTTAGCTTTGACAAGAACAATTCATTTCTAAGAAAATATATCCAACCAGTCTTTCATCACCATGATGATCCTGAGACACTAGCTATATTTTATGATGTGCTCTGAATTTCAGAAAGGGCCAGAAATATGTGAGCATTCATCCCTTCAACCCTCCTCAAGCCCCCTTGTATTTACTTTATGACCAACTGATAGTATGCCAGACTCTTCTGACATAACTTCCAGGTCATGGTCAAAGACCCAGTGTTTATTTCCTTCTTCATACATTTATATCACAGCTATCAGCTGGGATTGTTTCAAGAGCAAAATGAATCCAAACTCAGATGAACCTAAGTTTTTTTAAAAGACCTTTTTGGTTTTAAAAATAATCTATGTTAAAATTAATAGCACTTAAGGATTCTATACAAAGAAATTCAGTGAGCAAAACTGATTGCCAATATTTTTTTTTAAATAGAAAACCAGGAAGGGGTCTTGTGTAGAATTAAACTGTGGCATGCCTGTGATTAGCAGTTTACATCCTCTTTCAGTGGAAAATAAACACAGTGTTCAGCATGGCTGGCTTCTACACTTCCTTATTTATAGAGGCTACTGGGTATCTTTATCATTCACTTGTTTACTGTAAATGCTCCAATTAAAAGCAAAGTTCTGTCTTTATGTAAAAGTTAAATTGCCCAAACTTGCCACTGACTGTGTTTTTTAGCTCCAGGAAATCGTTCTTACCCAAAGAACATTCTTTGTGTTTCTGTAATGCACATTAAAAAATAAAGCAAAATATAAAACACAAAACCTCTCCTGGACTGTGTTTTAGATAATGTCAGAGAATATGTAAGAGTCAGCAATTGTTAGCTAGAGGGTAAGAGAAGGAAATATGTGGAAAGCTGTTATACCTTAAAACTAAAGAATTAAGGAAATAATATCTTGGAAGAGAACACTAATAGTCTCCAGAATTATTGCATGTGAGGACAGTATTGAATTACAATTTGTCAAATTAGTAACTACAATAATTAAAAATAGATGACCTAATTTGGTCTCATAAATTATTTTTGAGAACTACTGACTCATGCCAAGATTTCTGCAGTGAAGACAGACCTGTCCTGGTTTCTCCTGCAATCCAGCCTCAGAGGTGGGGGGCTAGTGACTGATGCTTAGCCCTCCAATTTTCTCAGCCCCTGCTTTAGTCAGTTGAGCATAAGGAAAAACATCAGCTATCGTGGTCCAAGTTGATCATCGAAGGAAATACAGAGAGTAATTTGTTGACATGTTCTTTGAAATCTAAATATTTGTCTGGGGAAACAGGGATACTTAATATGGTAGATTAAAGATAGTTACATATTCTTTGCTCTAAATTCCATTAAGAGGTGGAGTGTTTTCCTCTTCCCATTAAATCTGGGCAGGCCTTATGACTCTTTAACCAATAAAATGTGGCAGAAATGATACTGTCTCAGTTCTAGACACAGCTTTGGCAGCTTCCACTTTTGGAAAATGTGCTCTTTGGGCACTTTCCCTCAACCCAGCTACCATGTAGTAAGAAAAATAAGTGTCATGGAGAGGCCACGTGTGGGTACTTTTGAACAACAGTAGCTGAGCTCCCTGCAAACAATCAGGATAAACTGCCTGCCTTATGTCGGAGCCATCTTGGTCGTTCTAGCCCGATTCAACCACTAGATGACTGTAGTCCCAAGATGACAGCACAAAGAGTAAAAGAAGCTCCCAAATGAGCCATGTCAACTCATAATAGATAACTGAAACAATTAAGAATTAGCTGCCCCTAATAGTTAACAGACCACTGCCAGGCGCTGTCCCAGGTATTATGTATTCTATATATTATTTAATTCTCCAGGAAAGAGGATCTGTTATTAGTGTGCCTGTTTATTTAATGATGAAACTGAAATTGAGCCTCATAAAGGTTAAGGATCTGACATTGCAAGTGAATAGTGGTGCCAGAACTTAAATTCAAGTCTGATTTCAAAGCTTAGCCTTTTGAACATGTCCCTCTCAACTTCCAAATGATCAGCTTTAGTCAGATTAGGCAAAATGAAATTCCCATAAACTTTACGAGGCAAAAAATGTATGTGTGTGTGTGTGTGTGTGTGTGTGTGTGTGTGTGTAAGGAAAAACATACTCAGGGCTCAACTCAGTGTTCTAAAGAATATTTTAAAAACACTTTTTACTCTGGAATATTTGCAAACACATACTAGTAGTATTGGTTTCAACACTTATGAACATACAGCCAATCTTGTTTCATCTATAGTCCCAGGTAATCCACCATGAAATTATCTTAAAGCAGATTCCATGTATCTACACATTTGTAAATATTTAAGTATGCATCTCTAAAAGATATATCTTTTTCCAAATATAGTTGTATCACATCTGAAAATGTTGAGAACAACTAATATGATTTATATCTAGACAGTGTTCAAAATCTTTTATATTATCTTAGAATTATTTTCTTACAGTTGGTCTTTTTCAAACCAGTAACCAGTCAAGGTCCCTCATTAAATGTGCTTAATCTGTCTCTTAAATCTTTTTTTTAATAGGTTACTCTTCCCTCTTTATATCTTTGCTATTATTCTGCTGAAAAAATTGAGGCACTTGCCATGGGAAATTTCCCACAGTTAGTATTTGATTGATTGTATCCATCTCTCTAGTGTCACTTAATGTATTCCTTTGCGAGATTCTAATTCTGTAATTTCTTCTACCTTTATTAGTGGGATTTTTAAAATACAGCTTTCTCTTATCAACTATTTCTATATCTGAGGTACAGTTCATATAGGAAGGCAGAGCAAATGCTTGATTTCTTACCTTTATTCACCAACATTGTTAAAAGTTGACCAAAGAGCTTTTAAAAAAGAAATATTATGAGCTGATGGATTTTAGCATATTGGATATATTTCAATCCATTACATTTGTTATTTGTTTTTATTCCTTACTTTTAAGGAGATAAAATTCACATACCATACAATTAATCCATTCAGAGCCCATAATTCAATGTTTTTTAGTATATTCACAGAATCATACAATTATTACACTAATTTAATTTTAGAAAATTCATCATGCCAAAAAGAAACCCTAAACCCCATTTCCTTTAAGATTAACACAATTCTAGGCAAACACTGATCTACTTTCTATTTCTATTGATTTGCTTATTTTGGACACTTTCGTATAAATGAAATTATATAAAATGTGGCCTTTAGTTTCTTTCCCTTAGAAAATAATTTTTTCAAGTTTTATCCATGTCAATACTTTTTATTCCCAAGTAATATTCCATTGTATAGATGTATCATATTTTGCTTATCCAAATCCATCATTTGATGGACATTTGGGTTTGTTTTGGGTTGAATGGTGGCCTCCAAAAATATATGTCCATCTCTTAATCCCCCAAAGTTGTGAATGTGGACTTAAATGGAAAAAAGTTCTTTGCAGGTATAATTAGGTTATGGATCTCAAGATGACATCATTCTGGTGAGGCTCTAAATTCAGTGACAAGTGTACTTCTAGGAAACACACAGAGGAGAGAGAGAACAACAACAGGTAGAGACAGAGGCAGAGATTGAAGCTAGGTAGCAACAACAAGCCAAGGAATATCTGGCACCACCAGAAGCTGAAGGGAAAAAGGATTCTTAGAATCTTCAGAAGGAGTGCAGCACTTCTAGAACTGTGAGAGAATAAATTTTTGGCTCTTTTTTTAAATCACCCAACTTGTGGTGATGTTACTGTATCCTAGGTAACTAATGAAGTATTATTGCCACATTCTGGCTATTATGATGTTATAATAAACATTTGTGTACAAGTTTTGGTGTGAACGTATTTTCATTTCTTTTGTGTTTTATACCTAGGAGTGGGTTGCTGGATCATATGGTAGTTACATGTCTAACATTTTGAGCAACTGTCACGCTGTTTTTCAAAGCAGCTGCACCCTTCCCATTGGGAATGTATAAGGATTTCAATTTCTCCACATCCTCACCAACACTTATTATCAAGTGTCTTGATTATAGCCATCTTAGATCTTAGTGGGTGAAAAGTGGTATCCTGTTGTGGTTTCTATTTGCATTTTCCTAGTAATTCAAGATACTGAGCCTCTTTTGAGAAGCTTTTATTGAAGTATCTTTTCACATTCTTATTGGTTTGTGCTCATCTTCTTTTGAGCAATGTCTAATCAGATCTTTTGTCCATTTCAAATTAGGGTATCATTTTATTATTGAGTTATGAGTTACATATTTGGAATGCAAGACCCTTTTTTTTTAAGGTGCAGGCAGGAATGAAGGCAAGTAGGCAGGCAGGAAGAGAGAGGAGAAAGAAGCATTTACTTATTCTATTTAGTTGTACATCTTGCTTTGTTCCCCTGGGATGTGAACCTGGGTCCTTGAGATGTAGGTGGACTGCATCTGCCAGAGATGTTGGACTTAACTACTATACCACCAGGATGTGCCTCTAAGACCCTTCTTAAATATATAATTTGCTAAATTTTCTCCCATTCTTTGGTTGGTATCTCTTGACTTTTTTTTTTAAACTGAGGGAACATTGCATCTTAGCACTATATAGGTGTAAGGTGAGCATCATCATAAGTCAACATCTGTATATAACCCATTAAGTTGACCATCAATAGTTCAATTCTATCTTTCATCATATAATTGACCCTTTTATCCATTTGTCCAACTCCTTCCTCTTCCCTCTGGTAACCAATATTTGAATTCTATAGACTGAAAATTCGTTTTTACTTGATTTGGTTCATTTGTTTGGTTGTTTTCTCTATATACCACAAATCAATGATATTATATATGTCTTCCTCTTTCCTAGTTATCTCACTAAGCATAAAATTCCCTCCAGGTCCATCCATGTTGTTGTCTTCTGACTTTCTTGATAGTATTGTTCACAGCAAAAAAGATTCTAATTTTTATATAGTCCAATGCATCTATTTTTTTCTTTTGTTCCTTCTGCTTTTGGTTTTGTAGCTAAGAATCCATGGACTAACCCAAGGTCATAAAGATTTATTCCTTGATTTTTTTCTAAGAATTATGTAGATTTACATTTAGGTCTTTGATCCATTTTGAGTTAATTTTTGTGTATGATGTGAGGTAAGGGTCCAACTTCATATTTTTGCAAATGGATATTTAGTTGTTTCAGCACCACTTGTTGAAAAGATTCTTTTATTCCCCATTAATAGTCTTGGCACCCTTGTTGAAAATAATTTGACTGCAAATGAGTGAGCTTATTTCTAGATTTTCAATTCTATTGCATTGATCTATATGTTTGTCTTTATGTCAATACTATACTGCTTGGATTATGAGAGTAAGTTTTGAAATCAAGACATGTAAGTTGTCCAACCTTGTTCTTTGCCAAGATGGCTTTGGCTATTGTGGGTCTGTTGCATTCTGATATGAATTTTAAGATCAGCTTGTCAATTATTGCAAAAAAGCAAACCAGAATTTTGATAGGTACTGCTATCTTGATAGATCACTTTGAGGACTATTGCTATCTGACTAATAAACATGTGATGAGTTTCCTTTTATTTAGATCTTTAATTTCTTTCAGCAATGTTATATAATTTTCAGTGTATAAGTTTTGTGTTTATTTTGTTGAATTTATGCCTAAGAATTTTATTTTTGACACTATTTTAAGTGGAATTATTTATTTTCAGTGTTAATAGTGTTTAGAAATAAACTAGATTTTTATGTATTGACTTTATATCTGCAACCTTGTTACATTTATTAGATCTAATAGTTTTTTAGTGAACTTCTGAGGATTTTCTATTTACACAATCATGTCATATGGAAAGAGATAATTTTACTTTTTCTTTTCCCATAAGGACAACTTTTATTTATTTTCTTTATCTAACTGCCCTGGCTAAAATCTCTAGTACAACATGAAATAGAAGTGGTGAGAGCAAACATTTGTTCCTGATCTTAGACTCATTATTCTTTTTGATGTTCAAATTGTCTCATCTTTAGCAAACAGAACCCTTAAAATTGGTTACTGTGTCTTCTTGATGTGAGATAAACAATATCTGATAGCTTCCACGTTTCCTGCCCAAAAAATCAGCTATTTTTCTAGGGACTCCTAACTATCTTTAGTGGGTCAAGCCACTGAGAAACCACAGTTTGAGTAGTTGCAGCACTCACTGCTCCTTCTCAGTGGACAGACCTAGGAAGTTTGTACTTCTAAGAAAGAAAAAAAAATTCACAAACTCATATTGATATAGCTGATTCAACATCAATATTACATGGCTTTTACATAATTTTACTGAATTTAAATTTTTATATCTTTTTCCTTACGCTGAAAATACTAGTGCCTAATAACATTAATATAGTTCTTTATTTGCTTTCTCTTATCCATGTCAGTGTGTGTGTATACATATTTATACACACTAATGGTTTCAAAATAGCAATAGAATAGCATAGAATTATCACTAACAATTTGAAGATATTTTTGCATTTTTTTTCCATAGGACATATTCCACAGGAGATGTACAGTCAACATATACGTTTAAAATGATTTGAAATCATTTCCTTCTGTGTTGTTAAGCTACCAGTTTTCTACAGAGGCTGATTTGTTTCACTTTTGCTATTCAGGAATTGTTGATTTGTTTGTTTGTTTTACCCCTTTGATTTAAATTGATTTTTGTAATTACACAAAAATAGTTCTCAAAGTACATTTAGAAAGGTCTGTCCTTGTCCCTCCTCTCAAAGAATGAAGAAATAACTCTTTTTAAAGTTGGTTTTTTATTTCCTTTTAAATGCTCTTACTCACAAAGGATGCGATTCCAGAACACGGCCCATTGGTTGACTTGACATCCCCCATGTGTAGCCTGGGCGCAGCAGACAATGAAACCAACATCAAGTCCAAGCTCTTCAAGATGGTCTGTGTGCTCCTTCACCAAATCCACAGCACAGTAAAGGCACAGCTGTAGAAAATCCTATACCACAATTTTCCTTACATGGAAATTTCCTTTATGAAAAGATAGTCTTTGCCTAAGATAAAGTTCTTCTTTTTTAGTATATTCTAGGCAATGGTTTCAGATTTAAATGGCGTAATCATTACCTTAGGAAACCTAACATTTCTAGTGTTTTTCTTTAGGATATTTCACACATAAAGTTTAAAAACTTCTTGGTGCACCCTGGTGGCTTAGTGGGTTAGTTCACTGAAAGTGTAGTCCACATACATCCCAAGGTTCCTGGTTCAAGATCCTGGGGCCAGGGATAACAACCCAGATGAACAACTAAATAAAATAAACAAAAGTGCTTCTTCCTCTTTTCTCTTCCTGCCTGTCTGCCTACTCACCTTCATTCCTGCCTGTGCCTTGCCTTAAAAACAACAACAAAAAACTTCCTACAAATTTACACTTCCTTTATGATCTTTGATCGACGTATCAGCTAGGAGTAGGTTCCACAGCATGTAACAGAAACCCAAATTACAGTCGCTTACACATGGTAGGGTTTTAATTTTTTCTCCCACAGACACTCAGGGGTAGACCTCGTGGGCTGATGTGGCTGTGCTACACACATCTAGGACCCGGGTGCCTGCTTCCTGCTCTCCTAATTTGGTGCCTGATTCCTGTCATCAAGATCGTTTCATAGTCTGTGATGACTGCTGCATAACTCAGCCATAATACACATATTCTCAGCAGTGAGTAGGAGGAAAGGACAAGGACAGAGAGTTAAATCGCTCGTATTAGTCAGTTCCCTTTACCAAGCTTTCTCACAAGCCTCATCAAAATAACTTTTACTTTCACCCTACTGGCCACCAATTTCTGCAGGAAAAACTGGAAAAGCATTGTTTGTTTCAATGCTGAGCACATTGCCTGTGCCAACAGTACAAGGTTTCTGTGAGTAATGAAGAAGAGCCATCTGTGCTCCAAATCTCAATAATCATAATTTTTGAATTGTTCGTTGCACATACCAAGCACTGCTACTTTAAAATAAGTCAAAAAATCTTCCATAGGATCCCCCAGCAGCAGGCAGTTTTGTCCAAGGCCATACTGGGTGCATCCTGTTTTCTGCTACCTTGCTTCTTGCCAGCACTGTAACCCCTCTGACCCTCTGCCTCTTAAATGCCAGTTCTCTTGCTTGGATTTGGTGACTTATAACTAATACCTTATTTCCACCCTAGGTTCTTGCTTGTGCCTCTCAGTCTAGTGACCTACCTACATTCTCTCATATCTGACCTTATTTGCCCCTGACCCTCTGACAGTTACCATCTCAATCTATACGTTTACCTGTCAAATTGCTGTCCCAAAGATTGTGGCTCCCCACCCTCCCCAGGAAAGATGCAGGCAGGAATGAAGGTGAGTAGGCAAACAGAGAGGAGGGAGAAGCATTTTATTTTACTAGTTGTTCATCATTGGTTGCTTCTCCGGCCCCGGATCTTGAACTGGGGACCTTGGGATGCATGTGGACTGTAATCTGTTTAACCCGCTAGGCATTTAATAACCAAGGGTAAATTACTCCATGGAAAGAGCACCAAACCAGCAAGTAGGAAACATGGGTTCTATACCTCCCTTCATTCTTTATCAACCAATAGTTTTTTTGAGCATGCACTTTGTGAGTCACTGGTCCAATTCTAATTCGCTGTGTGAGCTGGGGCATGTCACTTCATCTCTATGCACATTGCTCCCCACCCCTGCCCAACGACATGAATTTGAAGCTAGTTTATTTTGTGTTCTTTTAGAAGCAGACCCTGAGACAAGGGTTAGGGTAAGTTATTTGGAAGGTGAAGAAACACCAATAGAAGTATAGGGAAGTGAAGGCAGCTAATAAGGATATGCTAACTAGCTAATTGCTATAGGTAGCTGAGGTTTTAATACTGCTGGGAAGCTACTGGGGGCAATGTGAACACATGCCACTGAGCTAGGCCACCTGAGGGGCAAGGAGCTTGGGTATTTACATATGGAGAGCCAGTCATTGATTAGGCCTGCTAGTAATTATTAGGTACTTGCACCTGCCTTTTGGCTAGTAAAGTGGGCTCTGGGGGCCAAAGGAAGGCCTCAGGAAAGAGATGCAGGTGATAGAAGTTGGAAGTCCAGCTTGTGAGTACTGCTGAGGTAGGGGTGAGGAAGTAAGAGCAGGGCATCCAGTGTCTGTTTGTAAGGGCTTTTCTAGCTGTCATTCTAAGATATTAATTTAAATCATTTTGCAAATGAAGAAAACTGCACCACTGAATGAGTTTCTATTTTAAAACATGAAGAGCTTCATGGGTATGCCTGCTTATAAAACTTTCCGTAGGATGAGAGGATTATTAGAGTCAGTAAAATGAAAACTCCCATCATTGCATTAAAGAAAAATTGCTTAGTAAACCTATGGGATGCTTAGAATCTGCATTTTCTCATTAGTTGTACACTCCTAGAAGGCTGAGATAACTTTAACCTATATAAGGGTCTGTGATTTATGACATAACAAGTATATATTTAGTCATTCATATAACCAAAATATATTTATCATGTATATTTGGTCTTCATCCACGGTTCCTGACTCACAGCTCTGAAAAGTCTTGGTATTTCCTAGGTATTGAGAGTGTTAGGTGTCTCTTGTTATGTTAATAAGTGACTTTCTGAGAAGCACCTATGGATGGGGGCTGGAGCCAGTCCCACCCCCAGTTGTCTGTGGGAGGGAAGAGGGGGTCAGTTTGGCAGAAGCACTAGTAATAGCCTAGGCTTATACTGGTGACTGAAGTGGAGGAAGGCTATCTCTGGGTACATAGTCTCAGAATGGAGTTGAATTTGCAGACACTCTGATGGTGTCCAAGAACTGCTTTTTGGTGTGGGGAAACCTCCATATACTCACACTGGAATTGGGTCCAGAAACTATGCATTGGCTCCTTACGAATGCCAGTAAACTTGCTGTTTAAAAGCCAAGTGCTTATTAAAGACCTGAATTAGTTAATCATTGATCAGTGAATTAAGACCTTAAAGGTTAAACACATATAATGTGATAATTACTTTATAGTTTAAATACACTTTTAATTTTAGAATAGTTTTAAACTGATAGAAGAATGATGAAGATAACACAAAGGGTTTCCATATATCCCATACCTATTTTCCCCCATTGTTAATACCTTACATTGCAATGGTGCATTTACCCCTACATCCTTTTTTTTCTATTCCAGGATATATATTCAGGATCCCACATTACACTTAAGTCACACCTCTCTGGGTTCCTCTTGTGAGAGTTTCTCAAGCTTTCCTAGTTTTTGATAATCTTGACAATTTTGAGGAATACTGATCAGATATTTTATAGAATACCCTTCAGTGGGAATTTATCTGATATTTTTCTTATGATTAGACTGGGGTTATGGGTTTTGAGGAAGATCGCATAGGTGAAGTGCTATTCTCATTTCATCATATTATAAGTACATACTATTAATATGAATTATCACTGATCACCTTGATTGCCAAATTGTGACAGTGTTTGTCAGCGTTCTCCACTGTAAAACTACTCCATCTTCCTCCTTTCTATCCTGCACTCTTTGGAAGAATATTAATATACACAGCCTACACTTAAGAAGTAGGGAGTTAGGCTGCATCTCCTTGAGGGTGGAGCATCTACATATATTATTTGGAATTCTTCTGTACTGGGGCATCATCTCTTTATTATTTATTTATTCAGTTACTCATTTATATCAGTATGAACCAGTTCCAAGATGGCAAACTGTAAAGATAGCACTCTCACCTCCTCTCCATGACACAACCAAGAAAATATCTCTTTGGCACCTATGATTGTGGGTTAAGAGTCGCTCAAGAGATCAGACAGGTGCAGGGAGTAAGCAAGCTGGGGGTTTATTAGCGGGGAGCAGAGAGAGAGAATGGAGCCAGACAAGGGAGGCTAAGACTCCAATTGGATGTTTCAGGGGCAGAGGTTTTAACAACATGGATGGTACTAGAGGGGATTTGCTAAGTGAAATAAGCCAGGAGAAAGACAAATGCAAAATACTTTCACTCATATGCGGAATATAAAGCAAGCAAGCAAACAGACAAAACAAAACGAAAGCTGACTCTTGGACTCTGACATCAGAACTGGAGTTACCAGAGGGCAAAGGGTAGTGGTTTCCAATGAATGGTGGTAGAGGACTGTTAGAAATTTGGTGTTGATGGTGTGTTAAATATTTGATGAAGAGTGAATCTACACAAATAAAATTTGTATACAGTTATATATCAATGTTATCAAACACAAATTTCTCTGCACTTCATTTATTGAAACTTCACCTCCTTTGGAACCACTGATCTGTTCATTGTCTCTATAGTTTTACCTTTTACAGAATGTCATATAAATGGAATCATATAGTATGTAGCCTTTTGAGATTGGGTACTTTCTAGCTATAAGCATTTAGGTTTCATTCATGTTTTTTGCATGGTTTGATAGCAGAATCCTTTTGATGACTGAATACTATTGCATTGTACACATATACTATCATTTGTTTAGCCATTCACCTTATGAAAGATTCTTGGTTGCTCCAGATTTTGGTGACCAGAAATAGAACTGCTGCAAGCATTCATGTGCAGTCTTTTTTGTGGACATAACTTTCAAAACTGTTGGCTCAATACCTAGGATAACAATTGTTGTATTCTATGATAAGATTACACTTAACTTTGTAAAACAATGCAATCAATTTTCCAAAGTGGCCATACCATTTTTACATTTTCTACAGTAATGCATGAAAATTCTTGATGTTTCACATCCTTGCCAGCAACTGGTATTGTCAGATTTGTGAATTTAGTATTTTAATAGGTTATTTGGTATCACATTGGGAAATACAATCTTTGATACAATATAACATTTTCTTGCTCTGACATTTTATGCTGCCTTTCTCTTGGGGACTTACATCTGGGCTTTTTGGTATAATTTATGCAATACGCTCTTCAATTTCTCTAGATTTCTTGATGGAAAAAGAGTTGACTGCAGCCTTGGATACAGCTTTAAGTGCACTATGTATTACTACTAAAGATACTACATTTCTCTATAATGGAATGGGGTATCTAAAGAGAGTACTTCCTCATTCAGTGTAGTATTGAAGATACAATTCCAAATTTTTGCTGGTAATTGGTTGGTTTGAGCTATGATGCCCAGAGAATTAACTGCTCCAGGAACTAAAATATGGTTTGCTCAAAACAATTTCTGAGCCCTTTCCCATCCAATTCTGCCAGGAATTCAAAACTCGGTCTTGGCTCAAACCCGCCCACATGTAGCTGGGCAAATTTTTGGCTCTAAGGTGGCCTCTGGGGACAAACCAATTCTCTCAACTTTCTTTCTGAGCAACTGGCCACATTCACATGGCAGCCCTGGATGACTCATACTACTACAATTCATTCTGGAATACTTTTTTTTTATTATAAAATAAAATGCAGAAAAGCAGAAAAACCAAATGTATAGAATACTAATTATTACAAGGCCACACCTTCATAACTACCATCAAGGTAAGTGGTACTTTGCTAGCCACTCCATTCTGAGGTTAACATTACTCTGAAACCAAAATCAGACAAGGACACACAAAAAAAGAAAATCACAGACCAATATCATTGATAAAAATAGATGCAAAAATGCTCAACAAAATCTTGGCAAATCATATTCAATAGCACATTAAAATTATACATTATACTAGGTTTGGATTTATTCCAGGGATAGTTCAACATATGGAAATCAATCAGTATAATACATACATCAACAAAGGGAAAACCAAAAATCACATAATCATAGTAATAGATACAGAAAAAGCATGTGACAAGATTCAATACCCATTTATGGTAAAAAAAAAATTCCTCACTGAAATGGGAATGGAAGTTACATACCACAACAAAATAAAAACCATATATGATAAACCCACAGGTAACATACAAAATGGCAAAAAACTGAAAGCCTTTCCTCTAAGATCTGGAATAAGACATTGTTGTCCACTCTCACCCCTGTTACTCAACAGAGTTCTGGAAATTCTGACCAGAGAAATAAGGCAAGAAAAGGACATAACAGAATCCAAATAAGAAAAGAAGAAATAAAACCATCATTATGTGCAGATGACATATTATACCTAGAAAATCCTAAAGACTCCACCAAAAATACTAGAAATAATAAATGAATACAATAAAGTAGCAAACTGGCAGGATATAAAATCGATACACAAAATCAGTAGCATTCCTACATGCAAACAATGAATTAGAGGAAGAATAAATTAAGAGAGAAGTTCCATTCATACAAGCACAAAATAAACTATCTGGGAATAAACTTAACAAAGGAGATGAAGGAACTCTACATTGAAAACTACAAGACATTAACAAAAGAAATAAAATAGACACAAAGAGATGGAAAAATACTCTGTGCTCATGGATTGGAGGAATTACAGTTGAAAATGACCATTCTACCCAAAGTAATATATAAATTTAATGCAGGTCCCATCAAAATTCCAGGGACATTTTTCAAGGAAATTGAGCAAAAAACACTGACGTTTGCATGGAAGTACAAAAGACGTTGACTAGCCAAAACTATCCTCAGAAAAAAAGAACAGTAGAGGAATCACACTCCCTGACTTCAGACTATATTACAGAGCAGTTGTAATCAAAGCAGTATGGAATTGGAACAAAAACAGACACACAGGCCAGTGGTATAAAATCAAGAGCCTAGAAATAAAACCACACCTATATGGGCAATCAATCTATGGCAAAGGAGCCAAGAGCATACAATAAAGATAGGAAAGTCTGTTCAACAAATGTTGCTGGGAAAATTGGACATACATTTGTAGAAATATGAAGTTAGATTAGTGCTAACATTAGTGCTATACACAAAAATTAACTCCAAGTGGATCAAAGACCTGGATATAAGACCCCAAACCAGAAAATACGTAACAGAAAATGTAGGAAAAATGTTCTATGGTATCAAACTCAAAGATATCTTTGGAGAAGTGACAACTATGGCTGAGCAAACTAAAGTAAAAATGAACAATTGGGATTACATCAAACTAAAAAGTTTCTGCACAGTGAAAGAAAGAACCACTAAAATAGAAGAGGCAACCCATGAAATGAGAGAAGATATTCTCACAACATATATCAGATAAGAGTTTAATCTCCAAAATATATAAAGAGCTCAGATACCGCAACAAGAACAAACATCGACCCACTCAAAAATAGGCAGAATAGGAGCTAAATAGACATCTTTCTAGAGAAGACACACAGAAAGCTTACAGACACATAAAATAATGTTCTACATCATTTACCATGAGAAAAATGCAAATTAAAAAAACACAATGATTTATCACCTTACACCAGTTAGAATGGCCTATGTCAAAAAGACTAGAAACAACAAGTGGTGGGGGGGGGGGTTGGAGAAAAAGGAACCCTCCTATGCTGTTGGTGGGAATGTAAGTTAGTGCACCCTCTGTGGAAAGCACAATGGAGATTCCTCAAAAAAATAAATAAAGATGAATCTACCATTTGATCCAGTAATTTCATTTCTAGGCATGTACCCAGAGAATACAAAAACACTAATCAGAAAAATATATCTACAACCTTAAGTTCATAGCAGCACAATTCACAATAGCTAAGACATGGAAACAACCTAAATGTACATCAACAGATAGCTGGATAAACAAGCTGTGATATATACACTCAATGCAGCTATTAAAAAAATAAAATTACGCCCTTTGCAACAACCTGGATGGAATTGGAGGTGATCATGCTAAGTTAAATAAACCAGAAAGAAAAAAATACAGGATAATTTCATTCATATATGGAATGTAAAGAAACAAAACAAATGAAGAGACAAATCTCAACAAAATTCACAGGTTGCAAGACTATGTTTACCAAGGGGGTAAGTAGGAAGGAAGGACAGAAGGAAGGAGGGAGGGAATAAGGTGGAGGTAAAGGGCTCTATAACTGTGGTAGTAGGTATGGTGTGAAATACACATAGACTGATGTGAATTTCAAAATTCTAAAATGCATGTAACAAT